>OZ010666.1:69800820-70013069 GCA_963932185.1 Troglohyphantes excavatus | reverse complement strand
TTTTCGGTGGCACGGGGTTCAAGTGACTTTTCGATATCGATTAATTGTAGTTGTCGCAATAGAGAGTATTTAAGCTTTTTTGCGTGCCATGCGAGATTCATTTTGCAGTAGATGAATGATGGATGAGGTATTTGAATTTTGCGGGGATCGCTTAGAGCGATTATCTAAATTGTACCCAGTGGATGAGTATTTATTTCTAAGTGTTGCAAGTGTTTTATTTGATCAAGAAATGTCATTGATAAAAATAGGGGTATTTTTGGGATTTTGTATGAAACTGATAAAGAATCACCCTTTGAAAAAAGAATTTATTTATCGTAAGATCTTTGAAGTGCTATCGCAAAAGTTCAAATTCGATTGATGGACATGAATGTTTATGTTGGGTGGAAGTATTGCCTGAGAATGAAATGTGAAAATGTGCGAGGAGTTATTGCCTTATGTGTGATTCTTTCGCTATTTGCACTTATTCTCTCGATGACTTTCGTGTTTTGGAAAAGCAGTACTGACACTGTGGACGTGTCGAATACCACATGCATCTATTCCGAAAATATCGGAAGACGCATCTTTTTTCACGTCTGTTTCAAAGAGAACTCTAAAATATACGACATTCGTTATTTTTTTAAAGACGAATTAAAAACCTTGACACCTCAGATTATCGGTGTACAATTGAACGCATTAGAGTTTTCGAAAATTTGTAAACAATGTTACATTTAAAGTCGCCTTCCAGTGCTATCATAGTGGGGAGCAGTCAGAGTGGTAAGACAACTCTGGTGCGTAAAATGATTCAGAGCAACCTGTATGGAACGAAATTGAAAAAGATCAAATGGTGTTATTCGTATTCTCAACCATGGTTTTGGGAGGAACCCAGCATTGAATTTATACAGGGATTACCTGAAAACTATGATGACGCGGAGTTGATTGTCTTGGACGATTTGCAAAATAAGTTGAACGAGAAAGTGGCGGAACTGTTCACGGTCATTTCGCATCACCGGAATGTGAACGTTATACTGCTGTTACAAAATCTGTATCCGAGATGTAAAGTGATGCGCGATATCTCTTTAAATGCTCACTATATTATTCTTTTTAAAAATTCGAGAGACATGAGTCAAATTAGTTGTTTCTCGCGACAACTGTATCCACAGAATTCACGTTTTTTAATCGACGCATATATAAAAGCCACTGCAGCGCCCTATGGATATTTAGTTGTAGATATTCATCCGAGGACAGAAGAGGATTTCAGACTTCGGGATAGTTTGTTTCCTGATAGCACCGGTGTGTACTGGTTTTACCGTCCGAAATGAAAGTGAAAAAGAATTTTAATTTTATACAGACTCTGACTGCGGCTTCTCCGAAGCAAAAGAAGCTGTTATTGAAAAACGCCAGTGCATCACAAATCAAGACATTATGCGAAGTGTGTTTAAATCTGTTGGCGGGTAATATCCCCGTTAATGTGAAAAAACTGCGAAAATATAAAACATGGATTCGGAAGCTGGCATGTCGTTCCACGAACATGAAAAACAAGAAGCGGATTTTGGTCAACCAAAGCGGTGGGTTTCTCCCTCTCATATTACCTGCAGTGATTTCAGCATTAGCTGGAATGGCGGGTCGTGCTATCGGGAATCGAATTTGAAAAAACTCTGACAACCATTTTTTGACTTATATAAACGACAGATTTTCTGAATCTCGACATTTGTTGTGGAAGAGGAGTAGAAGAAAACATAGTGCCGGTGGAAAGATGGCTAAAAGAATGATGCTAATCCCCCCTGAACTCTATAACGGATATGCACAGCAACAACAACAACAACAAGCCCCAGAAATACGACTGCAAGACGACATCGTGAGTTTGTTGGATCGTGAACAATTACCGGACGACGTCAAAGCCAAGCTTCTGGGGCATCTGATAACACGTTTTCAGAAAGTGGTTCACGAACCTTCCGAACCCATACGTGTGAGCGTGGTCAATGCTAAAGAAGAGGACGGCACAGAAGGGAACCCGGGAAACAATCCTCATGAGGAGGATCTCATCTTGCGGGACATCCTACAATCGGTGCCACGAACCCACTCTAAGTTTATTCCTTTGATTTTGGAAAAACTGAAAACGCGTCTTTATTCATGGAATGAACATGGTGAATTCGTGGAAAATAATACACCTGTGCAGAAATCGAAAATCGTGGACTTTTTTTCATACATGATGCGAACGTCTAAAAAAATGGAGCAACCTTTGCATTTTCAAAAGTTTTTATATGCCATTAAAGAAATCAACATACCGACCAGTTGGATTGCTAATCCAAAGGTGATCAGACTTTTACATAACAAAAACATCGGTAAGTCCATAAATAGCGACACCGAAGAATTTCCCGTCAATCGTCCCGCACTGCTTAAAACGAAACACAGATCATTGGGAGACTTGAGATTCCCCGACGAAGTCGCTCCGATATGGAAAGTGGACAAGTGGATACGCTATTGAAAAACATTTATTACAATGTTCAAAATCCTGCTTCTTACGGCGGAATCGCAAAACTTTCCAAGGCGAGCGGCATACCGCAAAAGAAAGTGAAAGAATGGTTGATGACACAGGACACCTATTCGCTTCATAAACCCATCCGTTTGAATTTTCCACGACGCAAAGTGTTATCGTACGGTATTGGTGAGTTGGTGCAATGTGACCTTGTAGATGTGTCAAAGTTTGCGAAGCAGAATAAAAATTATCGCTATTTACTAACCGCGATTGATGTGTTCAGTAAAAAGGCATACGCGATACCACTCAAAAAAAAGAATGCCGACACCGTTGCGGAAGGATTTAAAAAGTTGTTTAAACAAATGAAAACCATTGTTCATGTACAAACTGATGAAGGTGGTGAATTTTATTCTCAAAAAATGAAATCTCTGTTCAAACAAAAGGGAATCCGACACTACAGTTCACACAGTGAGTTTAAAGCAAGTGTGGTGGAACGTTTCAATCGCACCCTTCGCAATAAATTACATCGCATCTATACACATAGAGGTTCTCATAAGTACATTGATGTTTTGGATAAAGTGTTAGATAGCTACAATAATAGTGTCCATCGTAGCACGGGTTACGCACCCAATCGTGTCACTCCTGAATTAGAGTCTCTGATTTTTAAAAAACTGTACCCTTTTCACCCCGTGACGCGCATTACATGGAACGTGGGTGATCAATTGAGAATTGTGAAATCGAAAACAACGTTTCGTCGAGGCTATTTACCAAATTGGAGCGAAGAAGTTTTCACATTATATAAGAGTTATCCAACCAGTCCACCCACATTCATTCTCAAAGATTTATCGGGTGAAATTATAAAAGGTCGATTTTACGGTTACGAGTTACAGAAAGTCATAAAAGACCGCGATAGTTACTGGCGCGTGGAACGCGTGTTGAAAACGAAAGGGAGTGGTGCGAATAAAGAACATTTTGTCAAGTGGAAAGGCTTTGCTTCCAAGTTCAACTCGTGGGTGAAGGCGTCATGGATGACACACTTTCCGACTTCTACGTAACACTGCCGAGCAATGCCTCCATGGATGTTTTTCCGAATAATACACAGTCCTCTTATCGCACCAAGTTAAACACACCGCTTTTTTTAAGTGCCGATTATGAAGTGGCTCTTTGTGAAATTTGCTTACCGCGTAATTGGTATAACATTGACGTGCATAACAATATGTATTCCATTACAAATGAAAAAGAAGAAGAAGTCGTACACTATCAAAACCGTCATGAGATCAAGGTCGTATATCACGGAGGTGGAGGAACGCGCACTGAAGAATTTTGGAATTCTGTCAATGAGGAATTTGAAAATTTCACAGGGGTCGGTCGCGGAGTTCGTTTTAGGTGGGAGGAGGGGAGTTCTAAAGTCGTCATGCTATTCAACGAAGGTTTCCAAATTCTTATTCCCGAGGCGAGCGAGTTGTTATACATGTTGCATTTGCCGAATGAAGAACTAGTGCAGAAAGTGAATACATCTTTTCGATTCCGCCCTTCCATAATAGCAGAGCCAATACCATTAGTGCTGTATTTAATAGATGAGAACCCTAATAGTGTTTTGGAACATCACGTTTCGCTGATGCCCTATTTAGGTGGCTCTGAAAAGGTCCCATCGAGCCCTAAGGATTTTTTCGACTCTATGAATTATAATATTCTTTTACTGGATTTACGAGACTTTATTCAGTTTTCTTACGATGAAGTGAAAAATACGGTTGATATCCTTATCGCGAAACATGTGGAACTCCATTTAACGCACGACATCTGTCCCAGTTTTTTGACTATTCTAAAATTAAACGCGGATACAGTGATAAAAGAATCGCGCACATTTAGAGTGCGGTTTACGGGTAATATTCAAAAAGAAGAGACATTTAAAATAGTTATTAATGAATATAACACAACTGTAGAAATCAAAAAGTCGACCGAGCATTTGTTTGTACAAGTGGGAATGTACAAAACGCCTGGTGATTTATTCCGCGCTTTTAAACACGTTCAACTAATGCACCAGCAAAATATGCATGTTATTTTAAATGTACCACGTCATTTCGAGTTCACTTGGTGTCAAAGTTTGGCAGACATGATGGGTTTTAAGGAAACTACGTTTAAAAGCGGTTCTTATGTCGGCGACTATCCTTTACAGTTGCACGCGGGTATCACGGAAATTTTCGTCTATTCGGACGTGATTCAGTCTGTTCACGTGGGGGATTCCTCCAGTCCGCTGTTGAGGATTATACCATGTATGAATGAAACAAAACAACAGATAGTTAAATATTACGACAGACCTTTGTATGTACCCTTGCGAAAAAAATTCATTGAATGCATTGAAATTGAACTTATGACTAGTGTTGGAAACCAAATTACTTTTACGGGGGGTAAAACATACGTGGTGCTTTCGTTCAGACGGAGGGTTATAAAATAGAATGTCTTTTCTGACTTGAAATCATTTCAGTGTCAACCAGCAAGCGCTAACATGTTTTTAAACGCAAAAGATTGTGAAAATTATTATTTTTCTCAAATTGGCGGGGGGCCTTATTTTCAAGGTCAAACAGCGTATCAAAGGGGGTATGGTTTTTTTGGTGATATAAGACGATATATCACACCTCTGGCAATGAGAGCGGGAAAATATTTAGGAAGAGAACTCTTGCGAACGGGTAAAGGCGTTTTGACAGATGTGGCGGGTGGACATTCTTTGAAAGAGTCAGCACGCTCTCACATGAAAGCGGCTTCTAAAAGAATACAAAGTGACGTTTTACAACGTCTACAGCACGGAAAAGGTATAAAAAGAAAAACCGCTCGGAAGGCTCCCCACTCGAAACGGAAGCGTCGTAAAATAACGACGGAGGATATTTTTTCACAATGACAAACACCAGAGCTCCTATTTGCTTAAAGAGCGAACTCGATTTATTTACCCAAACCCCCGTTCAATTGGGGGTGGATGCCTCTAATTTTATCGAAATTTTCCCCGTTAGCTCTTTAAATGACAAGAGTCCTATTGAATTTTTTATCGCTGGAAATGGTGAGCATTATTTGGATCTCAGTCATACAATTTTGCATTTGCAAATCAAAATCTTGAAAAGCAATGGCGCTGCTATTACCGACACCGATTCTGTCGCACCTGTGAACTACATTCTCAATACCATGTTCTCCGAATTAAGTGTGTTTTTGAACGACAAACAAGTCACGTCCCAGAATAACTATGCATATAGAGCACTGATAGAAAGCCTACTTTTTTCCTCAAACTCTACACAACAGAGTATGCTAACATCTGCTTTGTTCTACAAGGATACAGCTGGCCAACATGAAAACGTGGTAGCAGCCTCGACGAACAGTGGTTTTGTACAGAGAAGAGATATGTTCAAACTCAGTAAGCTGGTAGATTTAGCGGGTCCTCTTCACTTCAATTTACTACAGCAAGGCAAGCTAGTGATTAATGGTATAAGCGTTAGAATTAAACTAGAGCGCAATAAAAATTCATTTTGTCTCATGGCAGCAAATGACCACTTTAAAATAAATATCAAATCCGCTAGTTTATTTATTCGGAAAGTAAACGTGGCACCTTCCATTCTTCTGGCACATGAAAAAGCATTAGAACGCAGTGTCATAAAATTACCCATTCGAAGAATAGAGGTTAAATCCTTCGCATTGTCCAGTGGTCTACAATCGTCCACCATTGCAAATGCATTCATCGGACAGCTCCCCACCCGAATTATATTGGGGTTTGTGTCCAATGAGGCCTTCAACGGGAGTATTGCTAAAAACGCTTTCAAGTTCCACCACTATGACATAAACTACTTATGTATTTTGGATGGTGCTCGCATGATTCCGTCTAAACCATTCCAACCTGATTTTACGAATGATTTATACGCAAGACCCTATCTCAACTTGTTTACCGACTTAAATCGTTATTTCGATTCACAGAATATTAATGTATCATATACCGAGTTTAAATCAGGGTACACCCTGTTCGCCGTCGATATGACACCAGACATGGCTAGCTCGGCCTCGCATATCAGTGTTGCTCGCAACGGCAATCTGGCAATTGATATGAAATTCGCGACGGCTTTACCGGAAACGGTTTCATTAATTGTGTACGCAGAATACAGAAATACTGTCGAAGTAGATAAAGCACGTTCGATTTATACAGATTATTAGAGATGGATTCTATAACATTGTGTCGTTTGGCTTGCAGCGACATGCAAATCAAAAAAGGATTCGGTGGAGTGTACGCGTCAGATTGTTTACCGAGACATAAGGGAGTCTTCAAATCCTTTATCGTGAACTTGGACCCGAAAACCTTACCAGGTAGTCACTGGGTGGCTATTGTCTTCAAAAACAAGACTGCGTTTTATTTCGACAGCTATGGGTACGTACCGGATAACCCGCAAATCCTCACATTTCTAATGCAAAACGCAATCGATATTCAGCATAATTTTTATAGATTCCAAGACTACAATACTATCACGTGTGGACATTTTTGTCTTTATTTCCTACATCGCACGTGCCGAAATTTAGAAGTGCGTGAACTGGACCCCGCGAACCAAAAAAAGAACGAAGTATTCATCAGAGCATTTGTCAACAATAAACTAACATTAAGTGAATGCTGCGAGACGTTTCATCAGAACCGACGTCAGAGCTGTCACGCTCTTTTAAAAGTCACGCACACAAGGTAGCGACCTTCAGATACGTGCGAGTCATGGAGCGTTACGGATTCTTGCGAAAGACCTCCGGTGGAGAGGAAATCCAACACGTTCATGAAAGCTTATTCCCCGACATTCGATCCTGTGTTCGCACGGGTGTATCACAGGAACAGAACCTAGAAAACACGATTTACTATTTTAAAATTTTAAACAACAAAGAAATCATGGAGTTTATGCATCTTTCCTCGAAAGAAGATGAAGACCCTCTGTATTCATATTTTCACTTGCACAAAACAAACCCTTCCAAGTCTCTTGTTATGTGCGCAGCGGGGGACCAACTTTACTCACAATTGTTAGATTGTGTTTTGTCAACAAAGTGCAAGCCTGCAGAAACAACTCACGCAATTGGATATAAATTAAAAGTGGCCTACTACAAACTTTTGACGGATGACGAATTGCTGAAAGAGCTCCACCGACGATGAACATTCTTTTACTCCGCGTCATTGCGACCCTTCCTCGATGTCTCATGTGTTTTGTAATTCTACAAAGTTAGATACATACCTCTGTCTGCACTGATTCTATTGTCATTATTTAAAAGTCACAACGTAAAAAAAATATGTATTCGCACCATGAAAATGTAGTACTTTATGTTAGATAAATAAAATCAATCTTTTAAACAAATAAAAATGTGATGTTTTTTTTTTAAAAAAATTATCGTAGTCTGTGAAAATACTAATTTTTTAGTGCACTTACCTTTTTTTTTTCTATATATTCCATAGACTATGTTTTTAAAAAAAAATTACCTAATACTTTAAGATTTGCATTTTTTGTTGAATTGACATGGTGCCTTAAAATCAATGTCTACCATAGCTGATTCTCAAATAACAGCTACCAGAGACATCAATTTCGGGGACACGCCGTGCCCTTTATTATGCAATCACATCAAGTTGGACAGTTACTAGTGCATACACATATTTTTTTTTTCTCTAAAACTACACACGCATGCAATGTGCTCACACTGTGAATTATGATTATATATCAAAACACAGAAAAAATACAAAAATACATACCACAAATACATAGCAAACACGGTGAAAATCTACACATGACAAGTCTACAATATCTAAATACATTTTTCTAAAGCATTCTATCTAAACACACGTGATAATCCTTTTTTTTAAATTTTATAAAGTACTTTTTTTCACATTCTAACACTAATGTATATAGAATTCTGTGCACAATATATTTTGTAAAACCAAACATGATAGTCAGTCTTTAAAGTGCATAATTTTCATATAGCAGTGCTTACAGAATCATATAGTCCTCAAATATAAAACAAACATATTACGGAGATAACTCTGGTTTATAAAATAGTACTTTGTAAAATTCAGTGATTTAGTGCATTTAAATTAAAAATGTTACTTTCAATTCTATATTTTATGTACATTGTTAATTCACAAATTTTCCGGTGTCTCATTAATCTAGTCTGGGGGTCAATTCTTCTATGTACTATTTCGTAAATAAGCATTCTACTTAATTCTCCGAGTTTCACTACTAATTCATGTATTGTCATGTCTATTAACTTTAAAGTTTCTTCAACCTCCGCATAATCTAAATAAGATAAAGAGAAAAAATAAAAATATAAAAAAGAGAAAATAAAAATCATAATAAAAGGGAGAAAGGGGGAAGAACTTAATGTAACACGTATCTTATGAGAATAAATCAAGATTAAAAAGAATGTTGTCTGCAGTAGATTTGAGTTTTAATATTTTTTCCTTGATGATGGCCCATCGATCCGTGTCGTTATACGGATCAAAGATCATGTGTCGACATTCATACAACACGATGAAATCACGTAAAACTCGTATGTTACTTTCTATTCTTGATACGGTGATTTCAATTTCGTTCATAGCATTCTCACAATCTAAAATAAATAAAGGAGAGGGAGGAGGAGAAAAAAGAAAAACTAAAATGAGAACATAAGAAAAATAATAAACATAAGAAAAAATAACTAAAACATAGTGAAAAGTCCTTATAAAATTATTCACTCTGTTCATCCTCGCTTTCCAAATCGAGATATCTTAGAAAATGACCATGACTATATGAATTTATAGCATCATCTAAAACGTACTTTTTATCGTAGTAACAGGAGAGTGATGTTTTGTTCGATGTGTTTGTGGTAATGACCCGATTTTTAGCGCTAATGCTTGTTTGTAAATGTCGCAGGGATGTTTCGTTAAACAATACATTTTTGTACATTTCATGAGTAAAAGTATTTACAACATTTTTTTTCACTCCTTTCGCAGTGCGCTTACTCGTGTTTCCATATGAAAAGGAATACATCTTACATCGTAAACCTACAAACTCACATATTGGTAAACAAGTTTCAGATTTTAAAAGTCCTAGTTTACCTTTATTTTCATCGTTAAAAAGGGGATGACTTTTATCATAGTTACTTAAATCTAATACATGTGAAAAATGTGTCTTAAAATCATGGTTCACAGAATTTGTTTTTAACTCCATGTAGAGAGAATCCGTGTCCATGTATAGTAATTGGCAAAAATCTCCATAATACGCTTTGAAGTGTTCATAATACAGTTTATAAACGATTAGCTTACTTAATTCCAATATAACGAATCCAATTATTATTGGCTTATCTAGTACAATATTAGCTTTTCTCATTTTGAAGAGAACTAAATTTTCGTTTACGGGTTCAAAAAAATCCAACAATGGACTGGATAAATATTTTTTACATTTTTCGGGGGTCAATGCACCCTTGACGTTCACCTGTCTGCGTACATTGATAATGCTTCTGCCAAAAAAGCTATTAACCATCTTTTTGAAGAAAGTTTTTTGAAATTCACTTTCACTACTTTTTCTCATGTCATTATTAAATTCAATATATTTTTTTAACCAAGGTTTCTGTGAAAAAGATAATATTCTATGTATTTTTACCAATATCAAACCTTGACTCAAATAAAATTTTAAATTTCTAAAATGCACAATGTAATTTGTTTTAGGGTAAAAATTGGGTGTAAGCTTTTTACATGGTAAGGTGTGCTTCAAATTGAATTGGTCACAAATTTTTTTTGAATAATTCGAAAGCATATTGTAGGTGATATTTAAATGTTCCGGAGCCATCGGTAAACAATTGTGCGCCTCATGTAAAGAATCCGGATACGAAATGTCCACCTCTAAAATATATGCACACTCTGAATTCTCATCAATTTTAAAAATATCAAATTGTTCAATCTCACTGGGGGACAGCCAGTAAAAATGTCCAACCGGTAATGGTTCACACATTGCTTTCCCATATAAATTATTAACATCTAACGCCACGATGTAACTGGTTTCCTTAGTAGGGTCATATGTTGCTTTAATGTCAGGATTGTTTGCCCGACAATACCGTTTCCCTAGAATACATACTCCACCACGTACGGCTGTTTCGATCCAATTATATTCACTAGTATTTTTGAACAGCTGCAATTCAACTTTTGTCATTTTTAATCCGGCATCCCATGTGAGTTGTGCACTTGTTATGTAATGAGCGGGGTCAAGTCCATAATGTAATAGCGACATATTGCGGAAAGATGTGTAAATTTCGGCGAGGAGTAGAACGTCAGTCATTTGATACAATCTTAAATAGTCACCTAAATTTTTGCATTTAAATGTCCTATACACGTTTAATGCATGTGTATAGTCATCCGATTCGATGTTCGAGTTTGTTAGGACGTTGAAAAAGTTTTCTCTGGAGGGAAACGATTTCTCGCACAATTTGCTCCTAGAATCTAGATAGCTATAGGGGAATACACCCTTTCGCAGTAACATATTTCTATTTCTCGCATTTTTAAAAAAAGCGTTAAAGATAGGGAAAGTGTGATCGGAATTTTTAAGATTTTCAACGAGTTTATCAAGGGAAGCATCCAAAAATTGGAAGCTGTCGATAAATTTTAACTCGTCCAGTGAAAACATAGTAAATTTCTGCATGTTAATTGGAATAATTTCAATATTTTTTGCAAAGTTAGAAGGTATGTTTTTAAGAATCAAATTGTTATCGTAACGAGAACTATTATGAATGAAGCATGGCAAAAAATATCTTACACTGGCATTTAAATTACATGGAATGCATGAATTCCCGTATATATACCCCGTGTAATGATCGTGATGCAACGCTCTAATCTGTCCAGGTGAAAACTTTTTATCACAAATGCAGCACACGGTTTTATCATAATGCCCATTTTCTCGCATCGGATTGTTAACACGCATTTTATCTATTACTTTTTCCGCAACACGCTTCAGCGATGTCAAAAACTTTACGATCACATTTTCCCCCGCATAATATTCGTGGTATAAAATCTTATCAAATGCATCAATGACGACGAACCCGTAGCTAACTGCTTCGTGTCTTTCGACTATAGCAGTGAAACTATTGGCACATGACGGTAATACGGTTGCGGATTTAACGGTAAGCGCCTCAAAATCTGCATACGCACAGACGCTGTGTTTTATGGTTTTTGCCGCGTTATTAAATTTCAAAATAGTTTGTTGAGGTATGCTAACGGATTGGGGTTTCAGAGTGTCACATATTTTCCGATGCAGTAGAAGACTAGACATTCGTTGGAATCCACTTAGACAATTTTTACAATAATGGTGCACCCATTTATTTTTTTCTCTCATGAGACGATTAAAATTCTTAATTAGAAAAAAATGTTTTTTGTAAAACATTAAATCAATTTCTTTTACTCTAGAACTCACTTTACTAATATATATCGGAAAGATAAGAGATTTTTGAATACTGAAAATATTAATTTTAAGAGAGTTTTGCTTTTCAAATTTTGTTATTTGTCGAATTTCAAATGGGAATTTAATACCTCTCACATTAAAAGTATTAAGTACGTGTTTATATTTACTACATCGATGCGCATTTTTGGGAGGTGGATAAAGTTTAGCAGCTATTGCATATAGGAAGCATTTTCCGTCGAGACATTTAACATTAAGTAAAGCTTGTTTATTTTGAATTATCTTCGGAAGGGTAACATTAGCACACCCCCCAACTAAATTTCTGAATCGTCCTATGTGTAGGTCTATGTGCTGAATTCTTTTTAAGGACCATCCACTCCCATTCTGGATAAAATTTTCTATGCTTAGAAAAATTTTATTAAAGGCCCTATCTATTGCACTGTATATTTGATACCTACTGAGTATTCGTTCTGCAAACGAACAAAAATAAAAAAGTTGATCTACCACCTGATCTTCGGGTCCCCTTTTTGAAAACAAAATCTGTAGACATAATATAATTCTTATTCTTAGGGCCGCTTCAGTATTTAGTACATTATATATAACACTACGCGCATTCTGATATAAAACGTGTGGGTCTCTGTAATTCACAGGTGCACGCAGCGAGCGAGCATATCCGTCAAAACTCGAGCGATGGGGTGAAAACCGAATCATTGTTAAATAACAGTATTAGGATGTAGAATACAATGAATTATTATAGAAAAACATAAAACTTTTTTCTACAAATAAAATTAAAAAAGTTTGACAATACGTGAGAAAAAAAGTCAAATGCACACACAATATAGTAAAACACTAAAAAACTGTACGTAAATTCCATTAAAAGACATAACAAAACTTTGTAGATTACATACTACAGAAATATTATAGAGTAATATCAAAAAGACATATCAATATGAGAAAAGGTGCTTTTTTAGTGTGAAAGGACAAAAAAATCGTGAAAGTGTCATTTCTCAAAAGTTTAATTAAGCCTTGTGCACATGAGTAATCAGAGCCTCGATGCCTTTCTTAAACAATGGTAACGCACTCACTTTAAAATTAATGCGAGTTGGATACCCTCCGTCGCGTGCCTTTGCAATGCAGACGTAATTCTCACCCTTGTACGGTTTTACTTCAAGACTTAAACCGCCCCCCAAATTCACTGAAAAATGTCCGATGTCTTTTTTACATGGTTCTTTGGACGATAAATCCAAATCATAATTTGGAATAAGTGATGTACGTCGCACGGTTTTCACAACCTTTGGTGTTGGTGGGGGCTCTTTGAAGAGCGGACTTGAGCAGGGAGTGCTACTGAAAAGTTGACCCGATTCGGGGAAATCAAAATCGTCTTCATCCTCTAATGTCTCGGCGAATTTCACTCGTTTATTAGCTGCAAGAAAACTATTTTTTTTATAATCCCGAAAATTAAAAAACGGAATATATTTTATCGACTTTTATAATGAAAATCATATATCACGGCTAAAGAAATAAAAAAGTAAAACACTTACCGTTTTTACTGGTAGAACTCATGTTCGTTGTTGGGAAGGTCGAAAAGGTCTCACAATCGAAAGGAAGGCAGATGCGAAAGTCTCACTCGGTGCGCTGGAAAATCGGTAAAGTCCTGGGTGTCGAACGGTCTCACAATCACGGTCAAATTGCAGAAGAGAGGCGCACAGATTTCAAAAAGTCAATAGTCCCAACAATCGGAGAGGGAAACAATCTTTCGAAGAGTGGTACACACAAAATCGAAAAAGGAACGCAGACGCGAAAGTCTCACTCGGTGCGCTGGAAAATCGGTAAAGTCCTGGGTGTCGAACGGTCTCACAATCACGGTCAAATTGCAGAAGAGAGGCGCACAGATTTCAAAAGTCAATAGCCTTACAATCGGAGAGGGAAACAATCTTTCGAAGAGTGACACACGTAAAAAATGTAGGAGAGGGGAGCACCGATAGGACTCAGTAAGAGCACCAAGACCGAGCAACAAATTCTGAATGATAAAACAAAGTCGCGAGCCCGATTTATAGCGGATTCAAATGCGTGCACTTAACCGTCATATAACGGTCCACATACTGTAAACAGTATATCAACTCGATACACCCCTCCTGGCAGATTGCAAAAAACTTCTATATTTTTATCACATGTTCCAATTAATGATACGCACGATAGTTGTTGGGACACTTATGCTTAAATCGATCACACAATCACACACTCATTTGCGTGACACTCATAAACGTGACATATGCGCAAATTATCTTTTTCATGAAAAGCATTATACCATCTGTCACAAAATAAATACAATAGCTCTTTTTCCGTTGTCGACTCGCGTGTTACTTACTTCATCCGTTGAACTGCATCGCAGGGCTCTTTTCTCACCTGGCACTCATAAACGTGACATATATGTAGATTATCTTTTTCATGAAAAGCATTATACCATCTGTCACAAAATAAATACAATAGCTCTTTTTCCGTTGTCGACTCGCGTGTTACTTACTTCATCCGTTGAACTGCATCGCACGGGTCTTTTCCCACCTGTTGCTCGCGTGTAACTTTTCCCATTCATTAAATGCAATACTTCGGACAACCCGAAATAACCACACCCAATAATGAATAGCCCCTTTTTTCCAACCGTCAACTTTAATATAACTTATTCTGAGCGTTCTGTTTCCTTTTTCCCACCTGTCCCCCATTTGTGTGAAACTTTTTCCACAGATGTCAGATCGCATATCGCTTTCCTCATCCGTTAGATTTCTATCACGTTAAATGCAATCGATCTTTAAAATAAAACTTCGCGGTTCAAAGACATCACAGCCGGCGAAATCTTTCGCAGATGGTGAACTCAAACCAACAACAAATTAATCAAACACGCACAACTTTTTCACAAATACGCAGCGAGTAATGATATCATTTCATTGTAAAAAAAAAAACATGACAAATATAAAAGTTATCCGTTATACGCACACCCTTGACTAGATCATTTGCACAATAAATTCATATACTATTTTTTTCGATAAAACATCACATCGAATAATTTTTTTAAAAACAAAATCATCTTTTCTCTACCGATTTACGAAAAAATCAACTTTTCACGAAATATACACATCCCGCAAACATATGACACTACCTCAATCAACTGAATTAGAGTAGGTCAACCCCCACAAGTGAATTACAATAGGTCAATCCAGAAAGTGAATTACAGTAGGTCACTACCATACTACTGAGAGGCCCCATTTGGGTTTGGAATGTGGCATCTTCCACTTGAGAAGTTTCGGTTCGGATTTCGAACAGAGAGAGCACTAGGCCGCCATTGAGTATGGTTGGATAAAAATCAGCTCCTCCACAAAAAAGTATTGTTTGGGAATGTAAATAAAAACTAGTTAAGTTTTTAATAAGAAGTCCCTTCTCCTTGAGTCGCCGAACTAAAGAAAATGCCTCGAACCTGGTAGGTTTGTAAGTGCATTCATCACATTCTGGCGCCCGAACAGGGACTCGAGGAAAAAGAGACAATGCAATCTCTCAAACAAAGACGCACAGCCGTGCGAGGTTCATTCACAAAGGCCGTTAAGCTCTTACGTGAGCTTATAACGGAAATGGCTGAAGCCGTGAATGTCCAAACAGCTTTAAATCTGCTAGAAGAAAAAGCCAAAAAACTCTTTGTCCTAGACGTTGTGTTCCTGGAACTCCTGCAGAGTCAGGAAGAGGGATGCAGCCAAGAAGACTTCAATAAAGAATACTATGCTGCCGAAGTATATGAAGAGAAGCTTATAGCTTGTCGTGTCCGAGCTACAATACATCTAAAAGAATTGACGATCTCGTCGAGGGATGGAGATCGCGTTCGAATCCGAGGAGATTCATTCCCGGCCGCGGTTGTGGCCCACTCAGCCGCCCCCATCCCCCCCGTCCCAGTATTGAAGGTCTCGACGAAGATGCTATTCGAATCCGAGACGATTCCTTCCCGGTCGAAGTAGCGACCCCCTCAGCCGACTTCATCCCCCCCGACCCAGTGCGGCGAAAGCCGGAAAGGCTTGTGTATGATGCAAGTTGTAAACATAAGGGATTATCGTCTCCGAATCAATGTTTGGAAAAAGAGCCAAACCTTCTACTTAGTGCATCTGATAGTGTAAACTCAGGTAAGTCAATAACTTATCGTCATACAAATGTTTGTTTTGGTGTCAAATGTTCACCATTTCTATTAAGTGCCACCTTAAATCATCATTTGAATTTAGCTCCCAGTAATCTTACCCCAACAGCCAATCTTCTGAAGAAATCTTTCTATGTAGATAATTGTATAACGAGTTTAGAAGATGAAGATAAAGTACACAAATTTATTTTAGAAGCAAAGTTATTGTTATCTAGTGCATGTTTCAATTTGCGTGATTGGCGAACAAATGTGGGTGATGATATTGAAAGTAAAATTAATGTTCCAAGTACTGTACCCGTTCTTGGATTAATTTGGGATGTAAATTCTGATACGTTATCTTGTAGAATAGAGGATAAAAATGATGAAGAGGGTGTTGTTTCTAAACGCATAATCTTATCACGAGTGCAACGAGTATTCGACCCAATCGGGTTTACCTGCCCTGTGACACTTGTTCCAAAACTGATGTTACAACATATCTGGAGCTTAAAACTGAAATGGGATGAACCCCTCCCAGATAACATCACAAGACAGTTCCAAAAATGGATGCAACAGGTACATTTGCTCAAAGATATTAAAATCCCTAGATGGTTTAATTTAAATGTTAATGGTATTATTGATATAAGCCTTCATACATTTTGTGATGCGAGCAAAGATTCGTATGCAACATGCATATTCATTAGAATTGAAACTCAAATTGAAGTTGTGGTTCAATTCGTTAGTGCGCGTTCAAGAGTTGCACCATTAAATCCTATTTCAATTCCCCGCTTGGAGCTCCTGGCCTGTTTGATTGGTTCAAGACTGGCAAGCACCGTTTTAAGTGACTTGAAGGAGATCCCAGGAATTCGTCCTTTCTATTGGACGGACTCTTCCACAGCTTTGAGCTGGATTCGAAGAACGACTCAGTGGGGTACTTTTGTGTCAAATCGTGTAACCGAAATTCGTTCTGTGACGGATCCTCAGTTCTGGCATCATATTCCAGGTGTATTTAATGCAGCCGACCTTCCGTCTCGCGGTTGTTCAGCTGAAAAGTTGATACAATTAAAATGGTGGGAGGGTCCATCTTGGCTCTTAAAGTCAGAATCCGAGTGGCCTTCTAGTGAAGAAATGCCAAATGAAGAAATAATTAGTTCTGAGAAACGAAAGAGTGTATTAACTGCACATAATAAGGTCGTGAAACCAAATAATTGGTATTACGAATATTTCTCTTCATATTTAAAAATTGTTCGCATGTTGGCTTGGATTCTTCGTTTTTGTAGCAATTCGAAGAAAGTGGAAGTGGTTCGATCACCTGATCTTTCTTGCTTAGAAATTGAAAGTGCTGAAAAGGTGCTTTTCAAACTAATTCAAAATGAATCATTTACAGGTGTAAATGATGAAAAGATTCGTAATCTGAGACCCTTTTGTGATGATAATGGCGTTTTAAGGGTAAAGACAAAAGTCATTTACAGAACGGATACAATCGATTTCAGGTATCCTATAATATTGCCCTCAGATCATCCTGTGGTACATTTGCTGATAGATCATAAACATAAAGAACTTTTACACTCTGGTGTGTCCCTGCTGATGACACATTTAAGAGAAACCTTTTGGATCGTGAAAGCCAGAAAAACAATTCGTTCTGTGATACAGAAGTGTGTACGTTGTAAACGATTCAGTGCTAAAAATTGTGAAACCGAACCTGTGTCTTTGCCTCAAGATAGAGTACAAGATTCATCTGTGTTTCAAGTAGTGGGTGTGGATTTAGCTGGTCCTCTCTACCTCAAAGACGGGCAGAAAGCTTGGATTGTGCTATACACTTGCGCAGTCTATCGTGCCATACATTTGGAACTGACCACATCGCTGTCGACTGAAGCCTTCCTTCAGACACTTCGCCGCTTCATCGCTAGAAGGGGACGTCCTTCAACGATATATTCAGACAATGGTACCAACTTTGTTGGAGCCAACAGATCCCTGTCCAATGTTGATTGGGGACAGATTTCAACAACTGTTTCTGCACAGCACATCCACTGGAAATTCAACCCTCCTACAGCATCTTGGTTTGGGGGATTTTGGGAACGTATTATTCAAATGATAAAACGCATCTTAAGAAAGATTTTGGGAAAAGCCTCATTGTCGTATGAGGAATTGTTTACTATACTGTGTGATTGTGAACAAATCATAAATTCCCGACCTCTGACATATGTGTCAGCAGATGTGAATGATCTATCACCCTTAACCCCATCAATGTTCCTTCAAGAGGTAAGGTCTTCAAATGTGACTGACATTGACACTTTAGATCACACCGGTCTAAACAAGAGGTCCCAATACAAACAAAAATTGAGGAATCACCTTAGACAACGATTTCGAATCGAATACCTAGGTCAGTTGCGACAACAAACAATTCACCGCAAGAAAGTTAGGCCACTGACACTAGGAGACATTGTTCTGATTGAAGATGACACTAAAAAGCGTGCGTTTTGGTCATTGGGTCGAGTGACTAAACTTATGCCAGGCAAAGATGGCCTGCCAAGGGTCGCACAAGTAAAAACGGAATCAGGGCAGTTCTTAAGACCCATTAAGAAACTCTATTATTTAGAAATTCAAGACTCTATAGATCTTGTAGAAAACTCTAACGTTGGTAATGGTGTACGTACTAAAAGTGGTCGAACTGTTAATGCACCAGATCGTTTGAGATATTAAGAATAAAACTTAAGAGAATTTAATATTTAGAATATTTTTTTCAATTTATACTTTTCTTGCATTTAAATTTATATATATATATATATTTTGGCATTAGTTGGTAAGCATTCTTTTAGTTAGTAAATAATTCATTGTTTTTGTGATCAATGAACAATATGTGTGTATTTGTATATATTTTTGTATCCTTTTTGTATATTTGACTTTGCTTTTGTGGGGAGAGCTGTAGTAAAGTAAAATTTGAGTTTATAAGTTTAAACTCAAAGGTGGGAGAATGTTGCAGACCGGCCCACTTGGGGCATGATTCACTGCTGAGAGGCCCCATTTGGGTTTGGAATGTGGCATCTTCCACTTGAGAAGTTTCGGTTCGGATTTCGAACAGAGAGAGCACCAGGCCGCCATTGAGTATGGTTGGATAAAAGTCAGCTCCTCCACAAAAAGTATTGTTTGGGAATGTAAACAAAAACTAGTTAAGTTTTTAAAAGATGTCTCTTCTCCTTGAGTCTTCCGAACTACAGGAAATGCATCGAACCTGGTAGGTTTGCATTTGCATTTACAAAACTAGGATTAGCATTTCCGTCTTATTAAACAAATATGAATTCAGGATGAAAACATTTAAATATTATTTTAATGAGGAGCTGAATTTACGTGACCGGCCAAGCCGGGGATTACTTGCTCTCTGAATAGAGTGAAAAGGTTTACAAAGATTAACAGTTCGCGGAAGGATACATTTGGTTATGTTCTAATAAAATGAAAGGGGTGGAAGACAGTTCCATTTGGGAAGAGTTCTTGTATGGGGAAATTATATCTGTTACAAGGGGTGCTTTCGACCAGAACCCCATGTTAAAATCAAACACCTGCCTTCTAAAGGTTAAATAACTAAACATTGTAAAAAAAACAAATAGAAATTTGACACATCAGTTTCGTTTTTCAGGTTTATACAAAAAAAAATTTTTAATTTATTTTGGTTATTAAAAATTTTGCCTTATGGCGCAGGAAAACTGCCCCCCCCCCCCCCCCCCCACACTATGCACGATGCCCAAAAAAATAACTGTTTGAAGGTATTTTAAGTATGAATGTGTATTTTCTAACATGAAAGCAATATTATCATTCAATACAAAGGGTAGGAAACTTTTTAGGGCATTTGAAACTTACTCTCTAAGCATTATTAGCGTTTAAAAACTTTAACCAAATTTTGCTAACTATTATCTTTTTAATAAAATTATTTATTCACATCATATATGAAATCATTGTCTTCTTCCTCGCACACGGCACAAGCAACGTACGCAGCTTGAGCACCTGATCCATTGATGGTTGAGGACAAAGCACAGCCGTGGGTTACTGTGATCTCCTTGACGCCATTACGTAAATACAAATATATATGCTAAATAACTAATCCTAGCTCTTACTTCAATACAAGTTTAATCCAATAGTTTTAAGGGGTAATCGTATGTATTAAGAACTTGTAAAATTTCCAAACAAGTTGGCAGAACAGCTCAGCACTCCAGTATGACAATGATTGCGAACCAGCGGAGTAGTTGAAGTGTTTCCGTTTACATGGCAGCACAACACCAAGAGAAAATAGCCAGTAGCCATTTTTTTCCTCCGTAGCCAACCCTTCCCCTAAAAGGTAGTAGAAAATGTCTATGTGCAAAAGTGTGGTAATTTCTCTCTCTTCCCCCCATACAGGAGGCCATCTCGGAGATGCTGCTGAGGTACAGCGAGTACGGGTACGTGGACCAGCTACAGAAGAAGTGGTACGGGAGGGTGCCTTGCTTCGATGATCGTCTGCACCGCTTCAACCAACCGGAGCCCCTCAGCGTCGAGGCGGTGGCTGGGGTCTTCATCATGCTGTTGGTCGGGGTAGGAGTAGGTGAGCATATTCATACTACAACGGCATTACTTCTGACTGCCCCACCACAAGCAGAGCACCCCTACACTGAACTCTGTTGTGGTAAATATACCATACAAACGGACGATTTTATTCAATTCTAGGGGTGAATTGTACACTCTCAGAAATAACACTATCGTTTTTTTTAGAATTCTGTAATCGTCAATTTTGGCTATCGTTTCGTCATTTGAATCACTTGACTTTTGACGAAACAAGAATATTCACATTTTCCTTTCCGGTGGTATAAGCTCATTTTTGGTCCTTATATATCGCCATGATTCAAAATAGCTTTTCTGGACCGGAAGATAGCACGTATGACTTCGGATCCATCGATCGCGGGTTTGAGTTAAACCGCATGAAATCGTCCTTATTTTTCACGAAATAAATTTTGTAAAAAAAAACCTGATGAAATAAATTTAGTCAGTTTGGCGAAATATTTTATTGGAGAATTCAGCAGTTGTCTGTTTCGTCATAAATGACAAAAAAAAAATTTAGTGCTAGGGTTAAGGTTAGGGTCAAAAATGTACCAGGTTAACCCCCTCAATTGCTCGAGGGAAAACATCGTATACCTGTGAAGGATGCACCTTAATTTCTCTCCTTTATCTCTCTGCAGGCGTCCTCATTCTCATCCTGGAGCACGTGATCTTCAGGTACGCCCTGCCCATACTCAGGAAGAAGCCCAAGGAGTGCATCTGGAAGAGTCCCAACCTCATGTTCTTCAGCCAGGTTAGACATTCAGAGTTCCCATTTAACTGCATTGGACACTGATCAGATTTAACGTGCATTCGTCGCGTATGCACGCCGGTGGAAATTAAGGGTAGTTAAAGACGTGTGTACAAAACAGACAGCTTTACATTTTTCTGAAAACTACTTTTTTTACTTATTCCAATAAAAAAATATTCTATCGATTGGTGCAAGAACCAGATAACTCTATGGAATGTCTATATAGATATAAAGGAAAAGGTGTACTTTTGTATTATATGAATAAGAAACGTACAGTATGTTTCTCTCTTCCTGAACAATTTTGAAAACTGGAGCTGTCTGATTCTTATACCCCCGTTTTCAGTTTCAGACGACTTTTGTAATATTTTAACTTTTGTCAAGTCTTCATGCCAATTCGAACTTGCAATCTTCTTATTGCTAGTCAAGCCAAATGCTGTACCTCTCGGCAACAGGGCCCACTGTGGGCATATAAGGAACTTTCACGTTAAATGCGTCGTTGTCCAATGCCCTCAAGTCTATTGGGGTTGATTGGGGTACTAGCTCAGGTGTTTCCCTCGTCATCTGAACATGTTTGAAACTTACGATGCAGTGTTTTCGGGCTTTCCTTCGGGTTAGATCGAGAACCGTCGCTAATAGCCCATTCTGAAGCTCCAATACGACGTAAATTAACCAATCCAACTACTTGTGTCCTATTTTCTGCCAGCTTTCCTGATTATGCGAAGCAATAAATATACGGTCCCTAACGAATTTCAACCGAACCAATCAGCTCTCTGATTATGAATTGGGTACTATACCCCTAGAGATGTCCGGCTCGTTATCTGATGATTGCGAGTTCGAATATCTGCGTGTACTTGATAACTAATAGCTAGCTCGTAATTGGAGGGTTGCCAGATTCGTTACTACAAAAACACAAGTGGTCTTAAAATAACCACAATTTCAACCGACGTGTATAAGGTACTAGTGCACGTTAAATCTGATCGTGGTCCAATTTCCAGAAGCCTATTGAGGTTGCATCGGATGCTAATTCAAATGTTGACCTACTTCTTCTGACCATGATTCAAAAATACAAGGCATTGTTCCCGGATCTTTGTTCCCCAACCGTCGGCCATTAGCCAACTGTACAGCTCTAGTGTGACATTAATTCAGCTCTGCGGTGGTCGAATGGGGAAGACCGAAATCGGACTAGTTTTCATGTTCATTTTGTAACTTAGTTAATTATTATTTTAAATGATGAAAATTAACAATTTTGCGAAAAAATCGTAATAATCTTATTGCAAATAACAAAATAAAAGTTAGATTAAATTATTTTTAACCGACTGCCCAGCGCGCCCACGAAAACTCCAAAATTAAACCGCCAGAAACTTTAAATTAAAACCGCCAACGCGCGACAAGTCGAGAGGTTATCAATTCGTTTGTTATGTATTTTTTTTTATGTATGTTCGCGCGGGATTTCGGTCTACTTCCGATATTTGAAATTTTTTTTTGTTGGATAGAGAATGTTTGGGAGCAATTTGAAAAAAAAAAAATATTTTTTAACTTTCCGGAATTCTCAATTTACCGGATCGTTTGAAAAAAAAAATATTGTCCAATTTGGAAAATTATTATTTTGTTGGATAGAGAAAAATCCACTTAAACAAAATCTGTAAAATAATAATCGGTTATCCGGCTGTTATATACCCGGAAATGTCGATGAACCGGAGTTTTTTTAAACAATTTACCCGTTTCAAAATGTTTTCATTGTTTAACAGAAGTTGTACAATAATGACATTCCGTTTACCCAGCATTTATTGCCATGGATAGGGATTGTTTTACGATATACATTGTTGAGACAAAATGTAAGCACAAATTGTTACTTGAATTCCTTGGTGAATGAGTGAATAAAAGCAGAGGGCTAAGCCCCCCCCCCCCCCCCCCCCGCTAAATTAAAAACTGAAAAGGGAAAATTAAATAATCTTTCTAAAAAAAAAGGAAAACCGACTTTAAGGGAAATGCACTAAAAAGTAAAAAATTATTTTTAATTTTGCGAACGAGTTGGAAAAAATTGAATTATTTAATATCAATTATATACTTATTAGAACTTTTTGAAGTTGGTGCCAACTTACAAAAATCATACCTAAATTTTGGCGCCGATTTCAAAAAGTTTTAATAAGTACAAAATTGATATTAAACAATTTTTTCCAACTCGTTCGTAAATTTTTTTTAAAAATTACTTTTTAGCGCCTTTTTTTTAGAAAGATTATTTTATGTTTACCTTTCTTAATCTTTAAAATTGTATTTAAAAAAAATATTGATGAAATAATTTGCCTTAGATAAAAACAAATTTACAGGTTCTCATATTTCATTTATTCAGTTAAAAAACAACAACTTTTAACTAGGAAATAATACTAATACATTTTGCATACACTTGTATAAAAAGTTCATAATTATAACAAAGAACATTTTAAAGAAGAAGTAGAATGTGTCCTATCGCCTGTGTAAACACAATATGAAGAGGGAAGTAAACTCTTGTAGTCTAAGATTGAAAAGGCCAATGGAAGTATACTAAAATCTGTTTTTGGTTGTTGATGTTTCAGAAGCTGTACCGTTTCATCAACACAGTGGAGCTGGTTTCCCCACACCACTCCGTCAAGGAAATCATCTCCAACCTGAGAGAGGGACAGATCGCCAGCCTCTTCCAGAAATCCGTCAAAAAGGTACTTTTCGATATCATCTTCTTGGCCTCTTTATTCTATACTAAAAGAATTTCATCGATGAACACCACATTAACAAGTCATAATTATCAAATATGTCTATGAAGTCAAGGCTATATTTCAAAATATTTAGTGTTAAGGAATTTTCCAGAAAAGAACTTGTGTTCAGATTTCTATTTATTACTTCTATTGTCATAAGACTAGGTTGAATTAGTGGCGAAATTATGGTGGTCGCCATGAACAGAACTGGGTTAATGTCTAGTTTACGGTACCCCTAGTATTTGGCAACAATTGGAAAAGCGATAAAGTTTGTATTTTGGCAACCCTAATTGGTGATTCGCTGAGTACTGGTATTATTTATTACCATAAATCACGTCAGTGCTTATTAAAAACCCTGACAGGTCGTCTGCTCATAAGGTTGCCTGTAAGCACCATATTCGAATAGAAAATCAGCTGCTATCCTTAGTAGTCGAAGAACGTAGGCCGGAGACCACAATTACCCGGAGCCATAAATCAAAGTTTAGAGTCTGTGACATTAGCGCACGGTACGTTTGTGTAGTTAAAACTCTTGGCGAGATTGCGCAAGGGGTACCGTAAACTAGGAATTTACCTAGAACTGTACTAATTTTAGTGCTACCATATTTTGACAAAACTAAGAAACAACAACTGACCAGTGACTGGAACAAGAACAGTGTCACTTTGCATAATGGGGATGTCTTCAGAGCTGAAACTGACGATATGAAGGTCGAGCATAGTGACGACAACGCCAATTGCTCACTCAGAAATAACACTCACATTTTTTTCGAATTTCGCAATCGTCAAGGCTACTTTTGTCAATTTTGGCTATCGTTTCATCGTTGAATCACTTGATTTTTGACAAAACAAGAATTTTCAATTAAAGTAATTTAAACATTTCTTTCCGATGATATAAGCTCATTATTTGAACATAGACATATATTACCACAAATCTTTTCCGCCACCATCGATTGCGAGCGTGACTACGTATCAAAAGATCCGTGGATCGAGTCGTTCCGTCCTCATTTTTGTTGAAATAAATTTCGTGTGAAAAAACGACAAAATTATTTCCATCAGTTTGACGAAATATTTAATAGGAGTATACATCAGGCGAGTGTTTCGTCAAAAATAACAAACAAAAAAAATTCAAAAATGAACATACATTTTTAACACTATACAGTACTGTACAACGCGTCGGTGACAGAAGACACCATCGGCTAACTTGGATCGTAAGATTATTTAAAGGGGGGGGGGGGGGGGAGAGAGAGAGAAAGGGAAGAGGCTTGTGACCAAAAAGCATATCTTAAAGGAAAAAATAACTATTGCATTTATAATTGAAACATAACATCTTAAAAACTGAAACAAAAAAAATAATATTTGTATTTTATTTTAGAAATTCAAGGAAGAAGCTCGAAGAAGAAAAAGCAAATCTCAATTCTTTGATATGATTCAGCAAATTAGAACAGTGTAAGTAATTTTGTTTTCAAAACCAGAGTAAATCAGTTTAATTTAACTCAATAAAGTACTAGAATTTTCAAAGCTTGAAGTACAATTGTTTCCATAGTTAAAATTTTATATTTTCGTTTAAACTTTATTTTTTACCCAAACTTAATTTATGTGTTGTTATAGAGATCCAAAAGCCTTATATTTGCTATAGGACTGTACTTCGTTAAGCCGAGTTTGTAAAACATCAAAAACAATGACAGTCAGTTAAAAACAATGTTAATAATGAGAATGCTGTGTAGTGTATGTCTGAGGGACATTAATTTTTTTTTTTACGGTTCTTGCACAATTACTCCGGATATTTATCAGTTTAGTTGTTTGTCCGACCTACCTGTGCTGTAAACACAAAGACACGTTTCTACGATAATTAGTAGTATTTTTAAAAAAATATTTTTGTTCACAGCTAAGAGTGGCATAACTAACGTTAAAGATATTGTTTGTATATTTTATATCTCAGTACTATGTTTTATAAACTCGATGTAACTCTTCTCAGACTATCAAATTTTACATCAACATTGCAACTTACATGCGTTTACTTTAAGCCATAATTTTTGCAATATAACAAGAATTTAATTGGGTATACCAGTTTATAGTAAATATATGTTTTTCAAATGTTCAAATATTTAAATTGCTAAATCTTAGTATCAGTGTATATAAAAATGTTCCACGAGTACATAGATACCAAATTTATATCTGTATCTTTTTTAAAAAATATTGCAACACTGCTTGTTTCTGTAAAAAAAATTTTAGAAATATATCAAATTAAAATTTTTTTTTTATTTAAATATTTCACATGAATGT
This sequence comes from Troglohyphantes excavatus, assembly GCA_963932185.1. Lineage (NCBI taxonomy): Eukaryota > Metazoa > Arthropoda > Arachnida > Araneae > Linyphiidae > Troglohyphantes > Troglohyphantes excavatus. The sequence continues at coordinate 69,986,731 of OZ010666.1, read as the reverse complement.
GACATAAAAAATACTATACTACTAAAAAATACAAAATGTTTAAATACTTATTTCCCCCACTGTATAAAGAATGTGACCAACACTTCCGAACCCTTTATTGCAATGACATTTATCTGTGTTGTTGTAGAAGTCACTTAGATAGTCTGATAATTCTCTGTACCCGTAATAAGTAAATTCAGGTAGAAGTCTCTGTATACTCTGTTGATGCTAACTTTGGGTAATACAGGTATGCACTTCCTCTTTCGCTGTTGTCCCATTCCACATGAAACGTTGTCTTCTCCTGAACCCTTAATATGTTATTATCAGATAAAACTTCAAGACATAAATAATGTAAAACCAATGTCTTTAAACACTTATGTATTCTTAATTAGCTATGAACATAAAGTTGCCAGTAGGCACGCTGTCAATGAGCGCTTCAATTGAGGTTGCTAGTGACTGACAAGGCCAATGTGCCAGTCACTGATGACACCAGTCAATTATTTGTTTGATTGGTGTCACTAATAAAGAAACTGCAAAGTTTGACCGTTTATATAGGGATCATGAAAATCTGTGGAATGTTTATTTACCAGAGTATCGCAATCGTGAGTAGTTTGCATTAGGCAGTGTAAAGTACCTCGACTGGCATGCCAATTATTCAGTTATTAGTACCGTATAAACAGCTAATTACCCTCCTTCAAGTGCCAGTGCTGGCATTGCCAAAGGTACCTCAACTGGCATGCCTGTACCTGGCAACGTGTAAACGAGCCTTTACATGTCCCATCTTTTGCCAGTGTTCGTCAGCAGAACGACAACCCACGGCCATCCATGACGTGGGAGGATTCCCGCACCCACCTCACCACCTCCCCTCCTCCACCCCTGGCCACCTCCTCCACCCCACTACAGGAGGGGGAAGTGCCGCTCTGGGAGGTGGACGAGCGAGACGAAGATGACAGTGACGATGACGAAGATGATGAAGACGACCCTCATCATCGCCACCGATTCCAGATACCGGAGATACGCTTTACTTCGAGCTTGCAAGACCTTGCGCAGACGTCTGTGCTGCTGCATTCCTACAGGTGAGATTGGCTGGAACTGTAGCGATTTTTTTTATTTCTTTTTTATTTCATAATTCGCTGGAAGAAAGATCTGGACCGTACACTAATCGTAATATTTTAATATGTTAATTCACGAATGAAAATTATATATTTATTCACATAAAAGGCTGCATTGATGCTGGATGATGCTAGAACCAAGCCTTGACAGTGAGGTACCAAATTGAACGACGACCCACTTTTAATTCCAATGAAAAGAAGAAGGGGGAAATATTTCGCACATTTTAATTGACAATTTTGTTTTTCCTAAATAACTGACCATTTATTAATTTACCCTTTATCCCCTAGGCTCACAATATATGGAGTATAGAATTATTCCCTTTTAAAGACCTGATACATGTCCTCGCCTTATTCATCCGCAGACGCCGCTCCCGATGTCCGTCAAACATTCCGCACTGAATTGGTTGGACAAGGAAAACCTACCAATCCAGTGTCAGGGATATCGACTTGAAAAAGGTGGAACAAATAAGCGAGGACATGTGCCAAGTCTTTACCTACCCTACATCGAATTTTTATCAAACCTCAGTGTTACAAACTGGAATATAGTTAAGCTTCACAGATGGAATAGGTAACATTACAAAAGCGCATTAATTAGGTAAAAAAGCAATAGCAATAGCAATGTTACTCTTCATCTTGTACCTAATAAACATCTGAAGAATGTTCTTCATATTCTCTTAACCTTTTTCAGAGTGTCGGTAGTCAGACATAAAGCAATTTTAACCTCACCTATCCATAGATTTTATTAAAAAATTTGGCAGAACGATATAGATCTATTAGCACAGCAAAATAATTTGTCCACTGGAACTTGACTTGTTCAACCGAAATATTTTGTGGTATACACTAATCATCTGATTCGTAACGGAAAGTCGGGGGTTTGGAGAGATTTAACTTTAATGGTATTTAGCTAAAGAGTCGGCTCGTCTCTTGCAATTTATTTCAGTTAAATTAAGAAGCATGTTTTCCAAAATTTATAATTCAATTACAACTTTTTCACGTAGTCCGGTCCGGAAAATGTGCCGGCTCCGGCAACGAAAATGCAGTCGCTGTTGAATTCGACTAATCGGATTCCAGACTGTCATCAGTTTTGTAGGCTTCTATGTTTCCTTATGTACAGCCGGGGGGAAAAAAACCGAGCCACCAATGATTATTTCGTTAGTTTTTATAGTAGAGCTAAAGTTAATATACCATTTTGTAGGAAATAAAGTCTACTACACATTGATATACAAAAAATTTGCATAGGGGACTATCTTCATATTAAAATCCGTAATAACTTTAAAATTTCCAATAGCAACACCCAATTTTGATTTAATATTTAGAATCTACGACAAAATTTATCGTTGAATATCAATTTGCAAGTCATTTGGTTAAGTAATTTTTTAATTATGAATATCGAAAGTTTAGAACTCGTAATGTTAAATGAATTTCTTAAACTTTTAATCATATCTTTCAAAATAATAATTTTAGTAAGCTGATATTTTTATTTGTATTACTTCTAAACAACCCAAATAAAATACACTAACTTTCATTACTTATATGTATATATTTTTAATTTATTTCAATTAGGATATTAATATTCATAAAATTTATGAATAGCAACCATGCTATATTTTGATAGTGATGGATTCAGAAAAACTTTTTATATGCATATCTAAAATTTCATGATTTTCCTCTTTGTAGTTTTTTGGCTATATTAAAATGTGCATCAAATTATCATTTAAGGGGTCATACACAAATTTAAAATCTGCAGAACTTAACAGAAATCTACTAATTTTGAGAATTAAAAGCTCTGTGATCGTGTTGGCATAAAATTATAAATTCTTATATAAAGGCGAGGGGTATACAAGAGTGGGGGAATGAATGACCACGGGAAAAGAAGAACCACGGCTAACGCCAAAACATTTTCTACCAGCGTACTTCATTTCGAAGTCTCACTAATACTTTGTCCAATGTGGAAGTAGCCCCTCAAATAAGATAGATACATACCGTCTAATACCTCTGCATATAAATGTAGGAAATTAACGAAAATTTATATTTAGATTATTTTGAGGGCGGGGAACATTTCTGCGCTATCAAAAGTAGGTGTTGCTATTGAAAATTTTAAAGTTGGTGCGGATTCGAGTATGAAGATAGTCCCCTATGCAAATTTTTTGTATATCAATGTATAGTAGACTTTATTCCCTACAAAATGGTATATTAAGTTTATCTCTACTATAAATACTAACAGAATAATCATCGGTGGTTCGTTTTTTTTCCGCGGCTGTACCTGTTTTCGCGTAGGTCTAGATTTATCGGTAACGGTAAGGTGTTTGTTTTCTTTAGATTAACTTCAACATTGCAGTTATTATCATGACCAAATAATTTTCTTTCATTGTTTTCGAGTATTTCTGTCTGCGTAAAATGAGTAAATTTATCAAGAACGATGTTGTGACATTAATAGAATAGAACTTAAGGAAAGTAAATCCTGTTCATAGGGAAAACAATTGATTGTTTAAAATAAAATCGAAAAACAAAAAGTTTGGAAAATAAGTTATACATTTTAGGAGTTTTTAATTAAAAAAAAAACACAGAATATTAATGTTATTGTTCGTGCTTATTAGCAGTTGTGTAACAATTTTAATGGTTATAGCCCCTCTTATATATTTTTTTTTAAAAGTCAGAACGAACAAGTCAATAGCTCCAATTTAGCCGGTATGTGTAAAAAGGCACCAACACCTTATAGGGCGCCGACGCAGTGGCCGACTCCGGTTTGGCCGGCGTGTGAAAAACAAGACACCAATGCACAGTTCCCGTCAACTTCCCAGACTACGGTTTCGCCCTTCGAGCATAAATTGACTGTAGTATAGCGAATATGACGTCATAATCGTGAAACCAACATCTCAGACCGAATGGCCTCAGACACGTGATTTCTTTTCAAAATTATGAATTAAAAAATACTCGCGATTGACTGATGAATTGGGAAATGTGTAACAGTGAAAATGTATGAATGGAATGATGTCATTAACCACGTGTCTGAGGCCATACATGTTGGCCTCACTTTGATGTTAGCGAGATTACTAAGATATGTTTTCTCTACTATGAAATGCTCGAAGGTTTTGCCGGTGTGTGAAAAAACGACCGTTTATAGAATGCTGTATACGAATCACGAGTGTTCAGACGTAACTAACCTACTTGTTTGGAAAGCGCTGCTTCGGAACCAGATTTTCCACTCAATAAAAAGCTATACTGAAAGTGTGTAATCAAATTCCTTAAGAATCACAATCGTTAATTGACCTCCTCCCCTATAGATACTACGCAGAATCGCCAGACGAGCCAACGGACTCCCTGGTGGAGTCCTACAGTTCTGCCAGCACGGCCTCCTTCGTTCGGGCCAGGAGGCGATTAAGCGCCAGCACAGGGGACCTCGCCTCCATGGAGGTGAAGGAGGACCCCTGGCTAAAGACGGGGGTCACTGCCTCCCCCAGGGTCCGATCCCTGGACGACATGCGACCCTCGCGGAAGGACTCGCTCACCAGCGGACAGCAGAACAAGGTGCGTATTTGTAGAGATTTCTGTTAGATTTGAACTCAGGACCTTTTATTGCGTAGCCAAATAAATACATTACCTCTAGACCAGCGGTTACCAATTATCATTAATTCACCAACCCCCAGCAAAAACTAAAATAGGATCGGGAATCCCTTTTTTGTATATGCTCATAGCTACCCCACTTTCTATACCCCGGAACGGCATTCCGGTACCTCTCTTTAGTAAAAAAAAATTACGATTCCAGACTTTGGTTTGATGACTGATGCATTGCACTCCCACACCCCACGGATGGTTACAGTTCCTCTATTTATAGAAATTGAGCACTGTATATATATATACAAGGCTCGATTTGAGCCGAAACGCAACGGAACGGCGCGGCATTCCGGTACCTATATATATACATATATATATATATAATAGTAAAGATTTAAGTATACCTTGAACTAATGTTTACACTCATTACAGGAGGACAAGATTAAGTCCTTATACAGGGTGCGGCAAGCTAACTTCCTTATTTCGTATTGCAATAAAACAAAAAGTAGTAAAGATATATTTTTATTTATTTTTTATGCAAAAGTTACACGTTTAAAATTTTGGTTCACGTAGTTTTAAAAATCGTATCAGGTAAGTGACGCCCGCCATTATCGATACACTGGGTGAACCGAATTCTGCTGTTTCTCATCGCTCTCTCCAGCACATTGATGGGTATGTCGGCCGTTTCTCCCTGAATGTTTCTTTTCAGATCTTCCAGAGTTTGTGGGCGGCCAGCATAGACACGGGATTTTAAATACCCTCATAAAAAGAAATCACATAGGGCGATATCGGGAAAACAAGCCGGCCACTCCAAATCGTCTCTCAGTGAGATGAGGCGCCCTGGGAAGTGATTTCGCAACACAGCCATCGGTGCCCTTTAAATATGGGTTGTTGCTCCACCCTGCTGAAACCATACTTCTCCTAAGTCTATTTCATCAAGTCGTGGCAAAAAAAAAACTCTTCGAGCATGTTTACATAACGGTCTGAAGAGACTGTGACAGTCTGTACATTTTCCTCGAAAAACCATGGGTGATCTGATGGGACGTGCGTCTCAACTTCTTTTTTTCTGCACAGAACCAGTTTCCCTGAACGTTGTCACCCACCAAAGAATAGATTTCCGGTCCGGGATATGTCCCAAAGGCTCAATATTGAAGCGATTTCGAAAAGCGCGCTGGGTTGAAACCACCGTACTTCCGTTGGAAAAATAGGCCTCTACGGCAAATGCACGCTGTTCGTTACACCAACGCATAATGGCGACTGAACCACAAGTCACACAACTTTATGATCCCCTCGAACGTGACCACGCCCACCTGCCTGGGGCTCCTGTAAGCTTCAGATCACTCACTTCAAAAAAGAAAGTTAACTTGCCGCACCCTGTATAACCTGAGGTTCTGGACGGGGAAAAAACCTTGCTAATCTATTTCATATTACTATCTATTGGTACATTTTTTACCTGTCCAATTATTTGGGACTCTTTAAACCGTAGTCGTCTGTTTTATCAAAATATGTATTTTAAGTGCAAAAGTTTGAAACAGTTGCATCTATTAATAGTTGGAAATATATTTTGAGCAATGATTATACCTAACACAGGAGGTCCGGATTGAGTCGCTTATCATCGTAAGCCCTTGGACAAACTGACTAATCTTGTAGATTGGGATGCACATTCTAACATTCCTGGTACCAAACTTCATATATTAACACTAAAGAGCTCGCGCTGGGCCTGAAAGGCTATTCTAAGGCGAAGCAAATTGGGGGTGGGACGAAATTGGAAAAACAATTAATGGGATCTTGTTCGCGGTCGTCACTTATTACGCCACACATCACGATTTGATCTGGTTTTTTCCTCATTAAACCCTACTAATGACTAGCACATATTCGACTAAAGTATAATGGGAAACGATCACTTTAACACATAAATATATTTACATATTGCACAATAAAAAGCTAAGGTCTAATTTTCACAAATCTTTTCGCTTGAGGTAAAACATTTTTTTTTACTCTTACTTTCCCGAGCGGTAAAATAACGTTAAAGAAAATAAACAAACAACCCACTCGAACCTCTGGTCACTCTTCTCCCTATGAGCAAAATAAGCTGGTCGAATAGAACATTTGTTAGTTCTTACGAGGCTCTCAGACGTAATAAGTGACGGTCCCAAACAGTAAGTGGTCATTCCAGTAAGAATCTTTTCAATTCACCTCGCCTCCAATTCGATTCGCCTTGCACTGAGAGATGCGAGCTCTGTAGAGTTAACAATCGCCCTCTATTGCAGGAGGACAGGATGGAGTCCCTGGACAACCTGAGCGCCACCTGGAAGTCGTCCTACACGATAGACGATCTGAGGATGTCCTCCCTTAGCAAGGAGGACATCATGAGGATGTGGCAGGGGTCTGAGAGGGCGATCCTCAACAGGCTCCAGGACACCTTGAAGGAAAAGCGGCTGCTCGAGCAGAAACTCACCTTCATCCAGAAGACGCTCATGCTCAAGCCGCCTTGAAGAAGGAACAAAGGAAAGCAGCTGTGTGGAGCAATTGTCGATTTCAACAACACGTCGTGTGTTCATTTAAAAGAAGTGGCATGAAACCATTTTTTGTGGGGGAAAAAAAAGTTGTATCGTCTTGTGTTTATGTATATGCATAGCGGCTGTGTTATAGAAGAGTGGTTCCCAACCTTCTGATGGCCACGGACCACTAAGTGAGAAATAATACAAGACAAGGACCATCACTTCTAAAAATAAGAAATCAAAGGTAGTAAATATAAATTAAAAGGTAGTAAATATAAATTACGTATCAACTATTACATAATTTAATTTATTGTGTGAATGTATTTAATAATCAAAAAAAATGCACTGGTTTTTAAATTACCTAATTGAGATAATATTTTAAATGATTGAAAATACATTAATGACAGTATGAAAGCGTTACACTTGTAAATTTCCTTTACAAAAAGCCATTTTGTAATATGTTTGGCTCCGCGTTCAGTTCTTTAAGGCATATTCATTAAAAAAAATCTAAGAGGTTTCCTTCGGGACTCGAACCCGTGACCTATTGTTCCTATGTGTCTCGTGCTACCAACTAAGTTACGTAGGCACGTTTTGGAACTTTGAATTTTATTTTTAAGTTGTTTCTTTATGCAATGTTCCTAAAATTGTTAAAGTCATTTTAAAAAATCTCAACGGAATTTTACAATTTCGAGGTCTCATGTGAACGGCAATAGCCGAATTGCGGCCGAAAGGAGACGGGTTTACCATATTCTCAAAGAAGAAAACAATTGATTATCGCCCAGACAAAAGGTTGCCATGGGCCGCAATTGGAACTTTCCGCATATCGGCAAACATCCTCAAGATGCGAACCTGAGAATCGCCTGAGCCTTTTATACGCAGAGAAAGTAGTTTTTTTAGTATCCACAGGCACACTTTCTTAGTATTACTATAGATAATCTGCAAACTCTCCATCGGAATGAGAAAACGATACTTTCTCCAGGAAAATATATAAAACTCATCTCTGGTGTAAATTGCTCTTATAATAATCGAATCAAGCATGTGGGAGTGTTAAAAAGTTTACAAAGCATAAAATAACATCTCAAACAACTGTGAATATAACAATAGCTGTACGGACCACTTTGGACCCTTTCGCGGACCACTAATGGTCCGGGGACAACGGGTTGGGAACCATTGTACATAGAGGCTACAATAGAATTTTTAGAACGACCAGGTCAGAAATTGAGCTTTAATGATAATACATAGAAATCAACTGATATTAGTCTTGAGGATTATTTAAAAAATACAGAGATATTTTTAAATTACTATAATAAAATAATCGGTAGCCGTGTGGATAGTGATATATTTCGTGCGAAGAAAAAAAGTGCACGATAGATATTTAGAATCCTTATCAAAAGGTTATTACTAAATACGTTTAATAATTTATCTTGGTAGTTTATGTCACATTTTTGACATTAGAAAACATTGTTTAACGTATTTAGAAACTAAATTGCATTTGTTTTAGGTTTAGGGTAAATCCAGTATTTAAAATGCCTAATATACATAAATTTATGCTATTTAGTTGCTATCCAAACGTCGTTAAGATCTATATATTAATTGTATAAATAATAAAACCTATATACATAACATTTTTGCGCTTTCTACTAAAAAATATTTTTTTAATTCTGCGATCATTTTGTTTCGTTTTAATGATTAAAAAATATTTAAAAATGGAACTAAATATGTTTTTGAACATCAAAATTTTTTTTAACTGTTTTGAAACACGTTTGTATTTAAAATAGTTTAGGTTATTATATGAATTTTATAACAAGATAAACTTTATTATTTTATGTAAGTTGAAGAACGTATATTATGAACTCAAGTATTCAGCAATTTGTAATTGTAATCTACACAGTAGTCAGGAAAACAGGTGCTAACTTTCATATAATTAATCTTATATTTACAAAACGAGCGCTGTCTATGGCTTCTACCAATATTTAAAATTCGTTTTGGTTAGCTAAAAAAAATTCTTTACTGCATCAATTTAACGCTTTCGATACATTATATCTAAATAACTGTATATATTTTATCAACTATTTAACACTTTATATGAATAAAAGTTTTTAATACATTAAAATTTCACATCTTTTTGAAAATTCACAATGTAGTTTTAAAAACTAGTAGACAACTAAAATTTTGGTATTCAGAAAGTTATGTGCTGTGTATTCAGAAAGCAAGAAAATCTAAAAGCGATATTAATTTATATCTGAATGAATTTAAAGTGGTTGGTGAACGTGTGAAAAATGTGTATTTTAATGGAAAGAAATTAACAATTTGTTGAAAGTTACTTACTTGCAATTTATCACATGTCTACATTTAGTAATGTTACTAAAAAATAATGAATATTTATTTTGTAAAAGTTTTAAAACGATCTTTAAAACATTTCACAATATTTAAACGTTTAAAATGAACGCCATAGCATCTATCAAATTTTAATATTAGGTCACATGTTAATTTGTATTACAATTGTTGTATTTATCATTTTATAGACAGAAGTCACATAAAAAATTCCAAAAATGTACATTTTTAAGGTTTGTTTTATGTCTTATGTACAGTTCTTAGCTTTCAGTTTTACAAAGTATATTTAAAAATAATTAATTTAAATATTATGATATATTTTTAGCAATAAACTCAGCCTTTTTTTTTTAGAAATTAAATCGACGTTTACGAGAGATTTGTAACGTTGTCATTGCCAGTAAATCAGTTATTTTGAAGATCGAGAGAAATGTACGAATTTAATTTATGGACACTATAAAATCTCACCCTATGAAAGTGGACACTATAAAAAGTATTTCCGTGAATGTAGTGGAGATAATTAATGGTGTCCTCTCAAAGTAATCCAAGGTGCTGTAAAACATAGGGTTTCCTTTCATTGCAGAAAATGCAAACAACTGCCTTTCCAAAGAGCCAAAACACTGTTATGCCGACAGTGTTCAGTCAAAAATTGTGATTGTAGCGTATAAAGAACTAATGAGAGATAACCAATGTATGAAAAAAGTGGTCAAAAGCAAATTGAAGCTTATGTTTCAAGTGAAACAAATCGTTCATTACTTCGTATTTTTAACCACATTAATGAAATTATGTCCAGACTTAACACATTATATCACAAATATTGTATGTTATGAAGCAGCTAAGACAGTGCTTAACATAATGGCAGTCACGTGATACCTAGCAGTTATCAATAGGCGCAAAAATTGCCTGTGTATAGTTGATTAAATCAAAAACATTCAAATTTCCCTTCTTTTCTTCAAATTCCCCAATTCTTTTTTATTATTAATGACAAATTGCTAAATTTCCTAAATGGACATTTCTAATTTACGACTGCCCAAGAGTAGAAAATTATATTTATACAAGTAGAAAATTTTATTAGGCATTTGCGCCGACTTAGGGCCATTATATACTGACTTTATTAACATGAATTAGCTATAGCCTCTGCGATGGGTGAATAAAATCCCAATGGTCTTTCCCAGAGACATCTGTGATCTGGCTAACGCACGTTAATAAAGTCCCAAGAACAATGGCTCTAAGCAAGCGTAAATCCAAGTAATGAATGCGTATAAAAACTGTTAAAAAAAATCCTATTATAAATACATATTGAAATCGGCAACCTGCCTAACCAAGATAACTCCAGTACTGTACTAAAATGATAACGTGATTGCCACTTTAAGAACTTTGTAGTGGCTATATATTATCTACCATACATTAAATAAAATTTTCAAAACGAAAAAGCACTTGATATTTCTTAACAGAGAACTACAGCAAACGAACTTGATTTCTTTAATTTAAGAGAAATCTTTGTTGAAAATTGACGAACTTTTCTATGCAATGTTCAGAAAGTGGCAGAAATAAACATCGTACGTGTGATTGCGAATTTGTAAAACAAAGGCAATTTCTTCGTAGATACTCAATAGGTTTTGTGATGAACAGTTTAGTTTCAAAGTGTAATTGTTAAGCCCAACGCAAGAGAACTGTTCGAAAGAAGTTGTTGCATCCTGTCGTCTCTTTTTATCCTGTGTACTTCCCTTTAAAAATAAATATTTCAAAGTTGTAGTAGACTATTTTACTTGATAGCTTTGCGAATCCTAATCTAATTCTTGACATCTATGAATCAGTTCATATTGCACAGATGTGTTAAGTGCATTTGAGGCTTTTTTGAATCCTCAAAGTGTCATTTCTGAAGTGATTACAAAAAAATATATCAACTTTAAAAGGTTGTATCTCCATTACCAAACAACTTAGAGCAACGTTCTACATATCATTGTGAAGAGGATATTTTGAAGTTTTACTTGTTTGGAAGGAAGTGTCATTTAGGGAAGTGTAAAAATCCGCACAGTAAACACAAATTGCTCTTAACAGTAAAGTGATGTAATTTGACGAATGTTATTTCTAACTTGTAAACACCTCCTACAGAGTGTAATGGTAGTGGTTTGATTTTTCGACTATTTGTCGTTTAGAATCGCCAAATAACATCCATATCACATTTGCGCCTTGTACAATAGCCAATTAGATTAGAATTATGGGAAGTATTATAGTTACTTTAGTTGAAGTATTAAAATACTTTAGTAAAAAATAGTCGCCAAAATCTGAAAAAAATAGTGGATATTGATTAAAATAGTCGCTTTTGGGATTATTTTAATAAAAATAGTATACATAGTCGCCAAACCTTAAAATTAGTCGACTTTGGCAGCCTTACAATGTATGTTTTTCGCAAAGTATGAGATACCAGTACAGATCCTTTCCCTTATACCTTTATAGCAATTGCTTAGAGCTACCTGGTTCTTCCATCAATCGATAAAGGATTTATTCTTTGTAGGAAAAGGTATGAATCAGAAAAACATTGGAGAGTTGTCCGATTCTTGCACATACGTCTTCAAATGACAATTTAATGAAAAATGCTGTATTTTAATGCATACTATGTTTAAAAAGGTATTTCAAATACTTCTAGCTTAATTAGAACAATAATTTAAACAGTGCTTAGAGGTTTAGGAAATACATAAATTTTAAAATGTTTTTTTTTTTAATTATGTGCACATACCCCTTGAAGTTGAAAAAGAACACTTTTGAAAAAAATAAAAAACAGGCAATATTTTATGGAACGTATAACATCTATGACATTCATACATTTTTATATATGTATAACTACATATTTTAAAATGTTTTAGCTTCCTGTATTCCCAGTTACTTGAATATAAAAAGTGTTCTGCCTTCTATTTTTAAAAGGTCAGATAAAAATATTCAATTCGTGTATAGCCTCATAAAAAAAAAATACCATTTGTTATGGTTAAAACCATAATTGGTTAATTTTTAATTCCTCTTTTATTTAATTTAATTTCAGACTCCCCTAATTGTATTAATTAATTTATGTAATATTGATGTATCCTATTTAATTGTCAAACTTGTACTTGGGAACCTGCACTTTTGATTCCATTTAAGCCCAAACGTAAATTTCCCCCTTTTTCATAACCCCCTAAGAGCTTTTTAGTTGTAAATGGGGTGATAACCCCTGTCTGGAGTCTTTTTCACCCTTTTGGGTCCCCACATCGGCCTCTCCTCCTGTATCATGTTACACATCTGGGGTCTGGTATGTCAGTTTGGCTTCGTGTTTTTGAGACCGTTTTACGTACTGGTCTGGAATTGTGTTTAACTGTAACCGAAGTTGTAATTTTAAATTCTCTGATTGGCTGAGAGGAAAATTGATGTGCTAGTTTTGAGGGATCTGGCAAGGAGGTTTTGGCGATTTATTGGTAAGCGCACCTTTTGACGGGACTTTTTAACGCATCTTTCGAAGCCACAAGACGTACAGGAGTGTAGCTCCCGTCTTATAAACGCGGACCGTGTGTCCTTTTTCAAAACCCGATGGGTTAATCTCGTGCAATAGCCGCCGATGCTGATGCGGGGTTAGAAGAATTATTTAACCGCCGCCACCAACCTCAACGATGCTCGAGAGTCGCCCATTCCAGTAGATGTTGCCGGGTTAACTGCAATAACCCCAGCCACCCATCGACGTAGCACCCAGAGGGATGTTCCCGTCCTCTGCCGTTGCCTCTGATGTCAGCCCTGGACGCCTCCCCCATCACCCGTCAGGCCCGTGATCCTCGCCCAGAGAAGGTCCCATCCACCGACCAGCTCTGAAGCTGACATCGGAGTTGACACTCCGTCGAAGGATGTGCCAAGTACCACCCCCTTTTCGTCCACCTCCCAATCTTGGACACTTTTAGTATGGCCGTAGCGGCTTGGCCATGTTTTCTTTTTTTGGGGGGCACTCGTATTGTATTCGCCTTGATCTCCTGCCACATCTCTCTCGACGAAATCAGCTGAAGGTAGTAATTTTTAATTTTAGTTTACCCTCCCCCTTTTAAATTATTTAGTTTTAACTTGTTTGGCTTTTTGTAAGGTTTTTTTAGTGTTCCGTTCCCTTTTTAATTTTAGTGTTTTAATAAATTTGTTTTCTTTTGGTCACAATTTTTTTAGTCTTGTGTTTTTTGTCTGTTCTAAACTATACGATCACGCCAGGTAAATTCTTAAAATAAACAACGATTAATATTATCGTTCTTCTTTTCTTTCTTTTAATAGTAGGTTTTATTTAACCCGTAAAAGTAGCAACAACACATTCCTGGTGATTTTATAGGTGAAATAAAATGAACAGGTAAAATATTTCATTTATATAAAATTATAACATATGCTTTACATTAATAACAGAACAAACACAACAATACATTTTGCAGGTTTAAATATGCTCCAATTTGTGATAAGATATTAAAAACTTAATATTCAAAGCTGGTAACAAAGCATTAGTTTACTAACATTTAGAATCAGAAACAAAATAATAAATTCCATTTTAAGGGGGAAAAATACACAAAAAATAATTACTGTAACAATAATATTTTAATTAAATAAACATGTTTAAATAAAAATAAAAGTAACAATTAAAAATTGATATATAATAAATAGTAAGTATAAATAATAAGCTTCTAATTTATCTCTGTAATTGGAAATAACACATTTTGTTGTACATCAGGCTAGAATTTCATTGATTTACATTTCAAGATTTCATTATAACATAGGACCGAAAATACCAAGATTTTGCTGAATGACATCAGTATAAAGTATCCATAACTGTTTAAAAAAAATTAATGGAATTAAATAATTTTAATTAAAAACTCTACTGTTGTATCTGGCTTCCTGTGATATATAAGAAAACTGCAATAAAAAGAATACATTGTGCAAAATAAAGACACAATAAGTCTATATTTTTTTCTCCAGAATTTAAGTATAGATTTTTAAATATCTTTAATGCTTTGGAGTCCCTTATATCAGAGGTCTACCCTGTTCCACCCTAAGGCATCCAGGAAATGAAATGCCTTATATATATTTCCTCTCCTGTCCCCCAATTTTAATAGCGGACATGTATGTTATGGCATAATTTTACCTCACACTTCTTGCTAATGAGAGAGCAAATGTCACACAGAATTTATTTTGTTATTGTTTTTTAATGTTTGACGTAATCACCATAAAAAAATACTTAAAATGCATTCTTTTATTGCAAATGTAAAAAAAAAAAAATTAAAATGCCTTTAATTAAAATGTTGAAACCATAAATAATAAAATGTATATCTATTACAAAAACTCAGAAAGATGGAAAGAAGTTTATGATATCAAACAGATACAAAATTGATTATTACACTTCATATCAGTTGAAATGATTGTCCACATGGAAGTAAGTTTTAAGGATACACAATACACTTGAATGTTACATTCTACTAAGAGTCTGAATTGAAAATTACATGAATACCATTATCTATTTTTATAAAAAAAACAGAGCTGACACTTGACCTCATTTGACCCAATGAGAAAACTCTATTCTGTACACCTCGTACTAACACCAGGTGCAACTGCCCCTTTCCTCCCTTCTCAAAAATGTACTTCCACAGAAGATAATTTAAGTATAAAATTGAAAATTTTCATGACAGCACTTTATAGAAAAATGCATCACAGCACCATTGTTTAGATACATTTAGAGTATAAACACTGAAACTAACAATGTACTTAAATTGCAAATATTCTATATTCGAAAAGTGATGCATAGAAAAACCAAAGTTTTCAAATGACAAACATACAATATTATGTCAAAAATCCTTTAATATTGGGTCAACCTTCTTATATTCAGTTTTACTTTTACTATTTATTCAGTTTTGATTTTGATAATGAAATCTTCTATATCTCAAATAATATTATGGAATTTTGGCAATTTAAACTGCAAACATGGGCTGCTTAAACACATAATTGCAGTTCACACAAATGTTTCTCTATTATGCAATTTCATTTTATAATTCTTACAATATTACTATAACTCTAAGTTCAGCAGTAAAGATAATCAAGTTATTTGATAAAATGAGATATTAAAAAAAAAAATCTAACTAATTATTGGATCATGAAACATTTTCAATAACCATTGTTGAAAATTTTTAAATTCAATACTCATTTTTAAATATTAAATTATTTAAACAAACCTACAGGTTAGTTACTAAAAATGCAATAAGTTAATCACCAACCAAACAGTCAGTGCATCGTTATTACAATTTGATTCAATAGACATCAAAAGCACTAAGCACGTTATTATGAAAATTAGCATAGAAATCAAAGTTGATAAACTTGCATACAAATAAGAACTAATGTAAACAATTTAGATACGAATTGGAGAGTATCAATTAAATAATTGCTAAATAATATAAATAAATTTATCTCAATATAAAAGGATAGTAGTAATTTATATATAATTTTTTTACAAAAACAAATATGGTAGGAATATCCAGGATTCATAACTTTTTAAGTATAAAATTAACATCTTACAAATGTTTAAGGTACCACAGCACAAAAAATATGGAATTTGAAATTATTTAAAAAAATCAATAAATTAAAACTTTAAAATATCAGAAGCAAGAAATTAATACCACACATTTACAAAAAATCACGATTTACCGCATGGAAGCATACCTCTTAAAATTTGTATTAATTAACTTCAAAGACTTTATAGTTTTTACTATTACTCTATTCATAAACAAAACACATATCAAAACCACTTCCGCTAAAGTATGAAATTGGAAAAAAACATGAATATCATAAAATCTGTTGAAAAGAGTTTCAAAGTATTAGCATTTGATAATCAG
This sequence comes from Troglohyphantes excavatus, assembly GCA_963932185.1. Lineage (NCBI taxonomy): Eukaryota > Metazoa > Arthropoda > Arachnida > Araneae > Linyphiidae > Troglohyphantes > Troglohyphantes excavatus. The sequence goes on along the minus strand of OZ010666.1, from coordinate 69,970,381 downwards.
TCAATTTTCAGATCTATATAGAATATGTGAAACTATGAATGGAAATATTTTTTTTCTACAACAATATTTTTTATTATTATTTGTATTCAAAACAGTAGTATTACAAAATCTATATATTTTCAAAAGCAATTCATACATACCTATAATTCAAGGAAAAATTTAAAACTGTAGAAAATAATTAAATAATACATGTTAACTCAAAATATTACATACTTAAAAAATTATGGCATTTATTAATTTATGTTTTTGTAATCTTCATAATTTCCTAAAGATAAACATATTAATGACTTAGGGCATAGATGTGGTAAATGATAATTTACTAATTTTTCAGGACAGCCATTTGTGGTTATTATAAGAATTGGAAATCAGAGGTCAATCTGCCAAATATAATTGTTTTTTACCTACTTCAAGTAGGTACTATAGTAAGTAATTTGAGAATTCAAACTATATCTTAATCTACAATTAATTCACAGACAAAAAAAAACATTTAGCACACATTTGTGCACTTAGGCATTCCTATAAAGAATATGAAGGAACAGATTTATGATTAATTAATTTTCACAAAATGTCTTGTTACCAAGTCACAAGGTATGTGTGAGCATTGTGTAAAACAGAGTATGTTAATGTAGGCAGTATGTTGAAGCGAAACGTATCAAAAGGCACAAAGGAAGCTAACATCGACCAATGCTAGTTACAAAGAACAATGTCTTGGAATGACATTTTCAAAATGCCATTTGTGTCAATCATTTATTAAAAATCCATTTTCACTGATTCAATATGCCCGCATATTAAATATCATGGAAAGTGTTCGTATGAGACTAAATCACCTTGGCATAGAGGGTTTGCTTAATGGGGAAGATGAATTTTTCAATGTGCTGCGGAAGAGAAAACCAAAATATAGGAGAAATATAATTTCAATTTACACAAAAAATATATTAAAAGCAATAAAGGTGTTTAAAAACAAAGTGATGCTTATTAAAAACTGTATTTATTAAGGGATTGTAACTCTTATCTGAAAAAAATCCAGAACTCTTAAAGCCTGGGATATGCGAATTAAATCAACATGAAAAGTTGTAAGATGAATCATCTATTAGTATTAGAAAATTATTCTTAAATTTACATTTGTAATGAAAAATCCAAATAGAAAATTTGAACTTTACAACTCTTCAGCATTGAAGTTTATAACTTCCTCACAAAAAAAAAGGATTAAATATCCAAATTAACAATAACAAAAACTTGAAAGTAAACTATCTTATGTCATCTCAAAGTATCCTAAATTATTTAATTAATACAATAACTCAATAGTTTGGCACACAACCTTGAGACAGTGTAAAATTTTCAGGAATGTGAATTTGTGAATTTATATTTAATGATATATTAAAAAGTTTAAAACTAGAAGATCAAAACAATTTGAAAACCATTATAACAAAAAGTTATGAAAACATATATCATTTCTGAATGTAAATACTGAAGAACAAATTATCAATTAAGAATGAACAAGGAATTATGAATCGTTTGTGTTACACAATTTCACAGACTACTGGATAGATACGGTATTACACCTTTTGTTATTAAATATTATCCTATATTGGAAATCAATCTTTTTGTTTTTTACTTTTAATATGCAGAATACACTGATACATAAAAAAATAGGCGTTTATAACTGCTGGAAAAACAAAATATACATTATGAGAAGTTAGTAAACAAAATAAATCCCTATATTTTCGAAGTTTTCAAGATTAATTTTTAAACTTACAGACAAGAATAATTTTTAAAGCTATCTGATACAATCCTACATTGATATTAATCAACATTTTAATTAAAGTCAATTAAAATGAAGTGACGTACATATCATTCAAACAAAGTAATAAAACTTACTAAAAAAAAATCGCATACTTTTAATAATTACCTTAAATTGAGGTTATTAGACCCCCCCCCCCCAAAAAAAAAATCATTCCCAAGTCTGCCATTATGAAAATAATAAAAATATAAATGTGATTGTTGAAAAGATGGGAATCGCGTTTATATTTCCCTCCCAGGAGTGATTTTAAAAAAAATGGGGTTGTTCAAATAACTCCCAGGGTCCAAATAACCTCAAGTAATGGTATACAAAACTTTTGTAGGGAAAAAATATTTATTTCAATGATGCTGACAGGAATATAATGGTGCATATTTGAATAAAATTCAATAAAAATTCCTTCTCTTCTGCAAAAATTTAGAAATATTCTCAATTTTCCTGACAATTACTTTCATTTCTTAACCATTTTTTTTTCTGACAATTCTTTGTATGCATTGTTTTTCTGGAGTGTAACAATTATGTCAGAATTAAAAAAAATTTACTTTAAATGCTTCTTTGTATTTTCAATTTTTGACAATGTCAAACAATAAATCCAAGTAACGAGGAATACAGAACTAAAAAGTTTTTTCTCTTTCGTAACTATGAATTATCAAGGGAAAAGTATGGAGTTGGTAAACCTAAAAGGAACTCAAACTAAGTCTATAAACTTTATAATATAATTATGTAAGTGTACTCTTAAAAGTTTATGTCTTGAAAAAAAAAAACCTGATCATGAACTCGGATATTTTGCTAGTTTATAAGTAACTAGTAAATCTGACACTTGATATTTCTGTTTCAAATATCGAAACATAAGTTTTTTTTTTCAATATACCTGAACTTATCGATTGATTGAGGTTAAATTAATGTAACACGAAAGCAACACAATGGGGTATATACAGTAGACTCTCGATAACTCGAACTTTTCGATATCTCGAAAAAAATCGATTTCCCTGCACCTTCATTACTTATTTAATGTAATTTTATTTCTTTAATTCGAAGTTTTTCGTCGTTATTTTCGATAACTCGAAGTTTCCTCACAACTCAAAATTTTATTTTCCTATCAAAACTACGGATTTTGAAGGACCTTTAACATATATGTAATTGCCATGTTCTTCTTTATCAGTTCTCTTTCTTATTGTGCGTTATTGAAAGCGTATACGTACAATGGATTCCTACATGTGCCTCACCCTTTTGTTTGAATGTCGCCAGACTGGATTCCCTGAGCTGTATCCCCTCCTCTTTAACAGAGTCAGTCCAATAAGGAAGGTTAATAATTTATCGTCCCTCAAGCCAGCAGGCGTTTTCGGTAAAGTGCGAGTCACTTTCTTGGAACATTACCGACCGTCCAGAAAGCAACTCACTAAAATATGAAGACGACACTCGACCCCTTCTCATTTTTGTTTAGGCAATGCACTCTCTATAGCAGCATTTGATGAGAGATCGCTCTCAGAAGAAGAATGATAATGAAGAATGCTAACCTCCTCCAAAGATAACTTTGTAAGAGGCTCTATCTTCTATAAAAACTATGCGTGCATTTATCGAATCGAGGCCGGAAATGAAAACATCAGAGACATTTCAAGCAATCGTGCATTTGGAAAATATAATTGATTTCGAAAAAAATTTAAATACTCACCAAACTATTTTGGATAGATATGTTAAATAAAGTCGTGTAAGTATACTAGTATTTATTTTTACCAAAACAGCTTTTTTATAGGATTTTCGATAACTTGAATTTTTTTATATCTCGAATTTTGATACACTTCCCTTCGAGTTCGAGATAACGAGAGTTGTCTGTATATTGAATAGATATACATCATAACAAAAAGTAATAATTTGGTAATTTAAATATTAATTTACTTATATTATATTAAAGTATTAGTTATATTTTATACTAAATGGGTAATTAGTTAAAAAAAATTCTTTGCTTTTTACTTTTAAGCCTTTTGTATTGGTAAAATTGAATTGGGTTCCTTGTTTATTAAAATGGTTTTAAGGAAATTGGAAAATCATGTATCAGCTTCTTTTTTAAGTATTTGAAAAGAAATTAATACATATAATAAATATAGTTTTGTAGAAAAAATTGTATTTTACAAAATGTTTAAATAAGTTTTGGAACTTAAAATAAATACAGAAACAAGTTACTGTTCAAGCTTCTATTAAAATATTACTATCTACAGGGCAGAAGAATCAGAGAATGCTAGATGTTTATAGTCAAGTACCTAAACAAGTTTTTAATGAAATTAAAGTCAAATGGCACACAAAAAATTCAAATGTGTTTTTAAAAAACTAATTTAAATTATTATTCTTTTGTAACTACATGTCTTTAAAGATTTTATTTTCTGTAATAGGTTAGATGTTATTTAATCTATGAAAAATTACTAAATAATATACTAACAAGCCTCAAAGTCTGCTTTGTGATTTTTGAAATTGGATGTCGTCATTAGTGGTTGCAATTGCTATTTGAAGAGGTAAAAGTGCTGTGGTTAGTTGATTTTGAAATTATTGAATACAATTAAAATTCAATTGTAGAATTGTAAAACAAAACTGGATTTATATGTATTATTATAAATCTATAAAATAGTAAAATGTCTAATACTACTAAATTATACCTAAATTCTAAAATTAAATTTTTGTATAAGCAGGTTATTGAAAAACTGGTTATGTTAAGTAAGGATCCAATTCGGTTTATAGTTCAGTGTTGTTAAAAAGTTAATATATTTTGACAATGATTAGTATTTGTAAAAGAATGTTACATGTTAAAAAAAATTCTCTCTATACCACTTTTTTAAATCAATGGTAAAAACTTCAGATATAAAAATTATCTATTCCACTTGAAACGCAATTTCCAACAACCACAAACTCAATGAATAAGACTGCTAAACATCTCAACATTCTCTGAGCAGGCATGCAGTTAGCACTAACAAGAATGAACCACTACTAAGGAGAGAGAGAGAGAGGGTTCTAGAACCCACTTACAGAACAGAGGGTGGGTAGCGAGAGATAAAAGACGGGTAGTAGAGAGGATCTACGACGGAGGAGCCGCACTTTGCGGGCCGGAGATCGGAGGGAAAGATGAGGGGGCGAAGGTGGTAGAGGGGGGCCTGGAGACTAGTGAGGTAGCTTCTGGAGGGGTCCCAGAACACCTGGGGCTTGGCAGGCCGCTTCTTGGTGCGGGTCAACGGAGGCAGGCGAAAGATCTGGTCCGAGCAGCAAGCGCGGTGTCTGGACAACAAGGAAGGAGAGACTACTGAGTGGTTAGAGGCTTGGAGGAGGTTATGAAAGTTAAGGAATGGTTCAACAGAGGAAGTGTGAGCCATATTAAGTTGAGTAGGATTCGTAGAAGGTTAGTCAGGGTCATTCGTAAAAGGTTAGTCAGCATTAGTTACTAGAAATGAAAATGTTACTTAGTTAAAGGTGTAAAATGAGAACAAGATGATAATGCTTTGGTTTCATGCCTATTTGTTTAGCCTAGTCAAGGCAGAGGGAACAAATATCATTGTATAGATACTGTTTGTTCATATTTTTAAGCTATTAACTATATATATTATCCATCAAGCTATACTTTCTTTAAAATAGATGTTTCAAAGGCTCTAATTTCCTAATTTTAAACAGTGCATTTCCATAGAAACACTAAATTCAACGTTTAGAAGAGGCTGAAGACCTTGAAGTATCTATTATTACTTCATATAAGTTTTATAAGCTTAAAAATCTGGCGGCAATAAAGCCAACAGAAACTGTGCTAAATACTTAATAATTAAATATCTTTTAAATACTATTATTTTGTTAAGAATAAATCTGAATTTTTTTACTTAATTAGCTGTATAATTGAAGCTCTGATTTGTTTAATTTCAAGTTCTGCAATTTTTTTATTACACTTTCGAACAAAAAACATGCTGCATATAACTATTACTCATTGTTAAGATGCCTATCCACCTATTTGAACAGAAATAAAAGCAATACTTATCCTGGGATATTGTTTAAAAACTAATGCAAGTATTCAAATGTTTACTTAAAATATACATTCACTATTACTTAAACATATTAATTAAGTTATAAACTCAAAGCATTACATTTTTTAAAAAATTTATAGTTTAATATTTAAAAAAAATCTTATGTGGCTCTGTAATGAAAAAGTTAATTTTAGTTAGATGAGAATAAACTTTGATAAAAGTTAAATAGATATACATTTTCAAAGGAAACTTTTCATCTTTAAAATGTAATTATTTTAACTGTTATTTTAAATACAGAAAAGATAACTTTATAAAGTATATACATGATTTGTAAACCAATTAAAAAAACTTTAAATGAAATCAACTACTATGGAGAGTAATTGGAATAAAAATCAATTAAAAGAATATTTGCTAATCCTTAATAATATTTTTGCTCTCTAAGAAATAAAAGCCCAAAAAATTATTAAAAAATCCATAACAGAAAAATAACCACGCAAACAACACAAGAACGAAGGAGGCATTTGCATCGAGTATCGTATGAATGTTTTCTAACTGGTGTTCTCTGCTAGAATGTCAATTTACAATTTCTATCAACCAGGCCATCTTCATTTTATCTTTTCCAACGTAAAATCATCTCACATTTTTCATTCAATACCGTGAAATTCGAAAACACAAATACCTTTTACTTGCAGCAGTTGGTATGATCTGTTTCTGGTTTAGTCTTCTATGTTGAGAGGGGGAATTCAGCGGACTAGGGGGTTGTAAGACCTTTGAGCATTCTCTAATGGATTTTGTGGGTGACAAATAGGTGGGTGCAACAACTGCGCCACCTGGTGGTAAAGGCCTCAGGGGTTGAGAAGTTGTCCTCTTCAGGGCACGCATTTCTTCTAGGCTGCATCAACAAAAGAAAAACATGGTTAAGATATTTGTTGGTTGTATTTGAACAATGTGAGGAGGTTTTCTAGTATATTCAATGGCAATAGATGTTTATGATAATTGACATTTTATTGTTGTTGTTTTTTCCCAAAAAAATATGTTTACCAAAAGCACGATTAAATAATATTGATTAAAATTTAAATACTTTAAAAAGATACATTTTTAGTAATATCCTTTTACATATAATATGAATACACATAATTTTAAAATAGTAAATGCTTATAACGATCTTCAAAAGTAAGGAATTCGGATGTAGCGAACTAAAATTCACACTTTTCCAGTTTAGTTTCAGGTTTTCCCCAAACATTTTACTCGCCCCCACCACATTCCTTACCCTTTGTTCCTTTGACAGAAGCCAGGTTCCTCAAAGGTGACAATAGACTCCCCTGCTCAGCTCCTCCCCTTCCTCCGTTCAACTGGTTTAGCATACATTCTTTGCCTATTCCTTTCATTCTATTGCTGAAGATTACGGTTTAACTTGTGAACTTCGCGTAGGTTTAAAATTGCTCCAGTTTGTTAATTAATGCCTTTTCCATTGGAGATAAAGCGAAAATTATTAAGAGAATAGAAAACGGTGATTATCGTTTATCTACAGATATTGCATACGAAGGGGATGTTAGTTCAGATCCTTCCATTTCTGATGCCAAGGGCCTAAGGTAGCTGTGAACAATTTGCATAATTTCTTTGCAACAGAAACTGTGGATAAGAATGTAATGGACTCTTTGGATGCTTTCCAACAAAAAATCAAAACTTCTTTTCATACTTTAGATAAATAAAGTTAAGTAGTAGTAAAATTAATTTAATTGTATTTTAAGAACAAATATTTCTTTTACTTTATTATTGCCCATTACTAATTGCAATTCAGTGTAAGTAATTTGTTTCGCGCAAAACGTGCTTAAGGACTTTAAGAAATTTTTATATCGTCAATATTTGAAAATTCGGCTATAGCGAACTTCTGAACCAGTCCGTTGAGGGTTCGTTATAACGGGGTTTGACTGTATAAGACATAAATTGAAACAAAAACTGCATAATGGAACTGTACATGATACATAATGTTTCAAAGAAAAATTTAATATAGTAAACAAGTACAATTAAGTGTTCAAAAATAAATATCATAAATTCTGTATTGCTTACTGCAATGTCCCAGTGGTGATTGACCGGGGATGCCTCCTGTTTGCTTTGATGATATTCAGTTTGTCCCCTTGTGTTGAATGGAACTCTTTATCAAGATCTCCATTTACAGTATGCTTGCCATTCCAAACACTCTAAAGAGATAAACAAGACTGAGCAGGCCCATAAAAAGAGCACTATTACAATGTGCAGTATGATGTGACACAAAAAGGCTTATATGCAAATTAAGACCAGATATATCTTTACCATTTGTACGTACATCTTTCTTTACCATTTTTACGTACATCTTATGTATTAAATTTTATTGACAACGCCAATTTTAATTTATTAGGAAGTGCCGAGTTCAACACATAAAAATAAAGCAAAGCACACACTGGATGCATGGATTAGAAGTATCTACGGAATTTTTAAGGACCTTGAAAAGCCAATTTATAAGGACCTCATTTTAAATGCAAACAAACTTATATAAATTTAGCTGTTTCAATAAGCTTCTTAAAGTAAAAAAATCAAATAAATTAATATAAAAGTTAAAAATAGGTGCAATCAATTAAAAGCTGAAGGTAGCAAAGAAGCCATGGATTTTCTACTCGGATACTCAGTTGTGTTTAATTTCACATTACTGGGTGGCAAAATCATGGAAAAAAAGTTCCCTGATGGTGTCACAAAAATTTCCCTGATTTTACAATTACATTACGAAATATTGCAATACATGCATTGTGTTGAAACAAAGTATCCACACTACAATAAATATATTGTATTATAAATGAAAACTTATGAGCAATACTTATATTCATTTAAAATAACAATTTACAGATACAACACAAAATTATACAAGTGCGACAGGCATAATAGTAATTATATATGTTCTTTGAAAGCAAAGAATGCAAAAAAGCAGCGAAATATTTATAGAATTATCTCTTCTGCATAGCGCAAAGACCATTCGTTTCTTCATCTAAAATTGGTGATTTAAAGCAATTTTTTTTGTAGATAATATTAATGTTTTTTATTCCAATTATCAACATCTCCCTCCAACAGTAATGTTTCTATCATCAACAAAACTGTCCTCCATGCCGTCATGCTTTTATTATTCTTTTTCATATCTAAAAGGAAATCTGCATGGAGAACTAAACTACCAGAATAGACGATAATTGATATTTTAATATCCAAATTTATAAATTACCCCCATTTTTTGTGAAATTTTGAAACGTTCCCTGATATATTTAGAGAATTAAAAAATTCCATGATAATTCCTGATTAATATGAAACATTTTTAACAGAAGTTTAGTAAAACGATTTTAATAATCATTGTTTTAAGGACTTCCAGGAGCCTTCGATATCTTGAAAGTTTCTAAGGACCCTTTGGGCAAAAGGTGTTTGTCAGTACTTTATAAGAGCCCTTATAGACATGGAACAAAAATAAAGCGATTTTAAGAACTTTTAAGGAATGTATGAAAGCTGATCCATTAAAATGGATTATAGAAATAAACAGTTACATACAACTAATGTGATTCATGTGAACACTTTACACAGCCACATATGATTTATTGAACAATTGAACTCTCCTCCCACCTCCCCATTGTCTCCTTGCGCATCATTGTCCAGAGCTTCCTGACTGTTCCTGGTGGTGAGGCAGTTGTTAGTGGTCCTGTTATGCAGCCTCTCCCTAGGGATGGCGAGGCTAGACCTCGCCGGGGACTTCACCTCTTTCGCCCTGCTCTCCAACGTCTTCTTCTTGATGTTGCCATAGTGCGACTTCCGCAGTCGGTAGATGTCCCCCTGGAGCCACAGGTAGGACTGCTTTCTGAGATAACAGAAGGCAGATTTAATTTACAGGGTTTATACTAATTTTAAAGAAAATTGCTTGGTTATACACTAAAATATGTTTAAAGCATAGTAATGTCCAGACAGACTGTAGCCTACTACAATGGTCAATATAGATTATGATTTGAGACATTAAAGGATTTGAAACCTACACCTTAGACATCAGATTATAAAAACTGACTAATACCACTAGTTGAAAAAAAGCTTTTAGAGATCTTAAAGTAATTAAAAAGAAACTCAAAATAAATCTAAAGATTGTTTTTGCACATTCTTTAAAACAACATTTTGTATACATATTTTTTTTTATATTTCGGTTTATTAAATATTTTGTATTACGGATATTATCATTATTGTAAAAATAGCTAAATTTATGTATTTAATGCAGGTTTTTTAATGTATTTTTAAAGCAAAGCTATTTAAACAAGAGTAAAGCCAAAGAGCAGGATAGTCATCATTTATACCCACTTTATTGAATAAACTTAGATTATTGTAATCAAATATTTATAATAAATGGCTCAAGTAATATGAATTTCAATTTTTGCAACATTATAGTTTTTTCCAGCATTACAAATAGAATATTTGTTATTACAATAAAAATTCTCAAAGACTGTAATGTTTAACATGTTACCCAATATTTTTTAAATAATGAAAGATAATCTGTTTAACACAATTAAAACTCTAGCTATAATTCACTTCACAGCAACATCTAAGGCTTAAGATAGACTACAATTAATTAGTGACAGAGGGATGAGTATTAACTTGAATATTATTGAGAAAAATTCATTGATTGTTGCCAGAATTAACCGAATTTTTCATGACTGATATTTACAAAGGTATAGACTATTAAAATTACAGCAAGTATTACAAGTATTTTCTCCAACTACCTGAAAGTTTAGTCAAGCTGAATAACCAGATAAAAACCTACAAGACATTAAAATTTCATTACAATAACTTACTCTTCCAACCACAGCTGCTGGTGGCCTATTATAGAACCTGGCCTGCAAATCCGAAGCCAAGCTATGGCTTCAGCTGCAGTGAACCTGTAGTGTTTCATAATGTAACAGGCAATCAATGTTCCTGTCCGCCCAAGACCAGCTAACAAAAGGGGAATTATTTAAATAACTATATACAATTTAATACTTGTACAAATATAAATGTCTCACAAGCTATCTTGATTTTTTAAAAAAACTTATTTCAGGATGGTCCAAACACTTTACAAAAATACTACTATTTTATGAAAATGAATCTAAATAAATTATTTGAAACTCTTAAAAAGTAAAAATAAGGATAAGTTGAAAATTTTTTAAATAAATTTAGAAGTTTCCACATTAGAGTGATGAATTGTACTTGGGTGTAATATTACTAAAAAACACATGTGGATCTCACAAATTTTGCAAAAATATATCAAGATATTATTCACAGTTAAAATAACCTACCAGTTAGGGGTTACAATGCTTAGAAACCATGCGATGTGATTAAATGTTTTGGCCAGCATCATTTAATGCCATGTAGAGAGGAGCATGGGTCTGCCCAGGAGAATTTTAGGTTTATTTACAGACCTATCGCAAATTCCATTATCAAAAAACGGACCCTTTACAAAATCACAAATTGTAACTTTCTCGCCTTTTTTCCGCAAAATCAAAAACCGATTGGAGTATGACGTCGTGCATGAAGCTAAGCCGTTGTTATAGGGTAAAAGATTTAGGGATGAAATTCTTCCTTGAATATATGGTTTTCTAGGTTTTTTTTTAGTAACTAGGGGGCTCCCCCCTGCTCCGCCATCCCCTGGAGGATTGCTACAATTATTTATTTTTTAGCTATATAAATCAATACTGGAAACTCTAAGTTGAAAAACTTAAAATCACAGCTTCTCTTCTAAACTAACATTCAATCTTCAAAGACGCTTCCTTGCATTCTACTTAAATACAGCAGGAACATAAGGGTCATTCCATATCAAATCAACGGAAAAAAAAGGATTTTGACACCCACCCCCTCCGATTTTTTTAAAATTTGGTGAAAACGCTTTTCTTGTGGGTCAAAGTAAATATCCGAATTTTTTTTGCTGTAGCTCAAATAGTTTTTATTTTACAGCCATTCGAAATTTCAGAATTTCAGCTCATCTTGCACGTTTGAGATTTTTAAAATCAGTCGCATATATCTAGAGATAAAATTATTTCTCCAGAACTATTCATTGGACCTCTATGAATTTTTTTTGGGAAATCAATAAAAGCATATTGATGTTATAAAAAAATACTTCATTCCTCAAAATCAATAAAAAAATCCAGGAAAAAATTTGAAAGAGGCAAGTATTTGATTTTTTTTATAGAAAAACTTACTTTATAAAATCGAAATTATCTGAAAGAGGGTCCTCCACAATTTTAATTTTTTATACATGAAAATAATTGTAAGAACATGTTTTATCATAATAAAGAATAAAATTGATGGCTATTTTTCTCTTTATAGTAAAAATTTTCACTTTTGTCGGCCATCTTGAAAAATCACATATCTTGAATTTTTTTTAAAACAAACACATTTTTATTTAGCAATATAATTATAATACTGAAATTTTTATATAGTCATTTGTTATTCTGAAAACATTCATAAAATATTTTAATTAAATAATTTAGAAATAACAATTTTAAAGTCCCTTTAATTATAACTTAATTTCAAGAAATTTGTTTTCTAGTCTATACGTCAGTTCAACGAGACCATGGCACTTACCACCTCCGTTTTTTATAAAAATTAGTGTAAACTCTTTCTTTGTAGATAAAACTATATATACAAAATTATTTTGCTGTATCTAAAATAGTTTTCGTATTACAGCCATTCAAAATCTCAGCTCATCTTACACATTTAAGATTTTCAAAATGAGGCGCATATATCTTGATATAAAATTCTTTCTCCAGAATTATTCATTGTATCTCTATGAATTTTTTTTTGAAAATCAATAAAAGCATATTGATGTTATAAAAAAATATTTCATTCCCCAAAATCAATATAAAATTTCAGGAAAATTTTTGAAAGAGCAAGAATTTGATCTTTTTTTGTAGAAAACTTACTTTATTAAATTTAAATTATCGAAAACAGTGTCCTTCAAAATTTAATTTTTTATACATAAAACTCATCGTAAGAACATGTTTTATCATAATAAAGAATAAAATAGAGGGCTTTTTTACTCTTTATAGTAAAAGTTTACACTTTTGTTGGCCATCTAAAAACTTGCACTTGTTGAAATTTAAAAAAAAAGTAACATATTTATTTATCAATAAAATTATAATGCTAAAACTTTTGCATAAAATTAAATAAAATTAATAGTGTAACATTCAAAGTATTCATAAAATCAATAGTTCTCTGTCAACTCAAACTATCAATTTCTTCAGTTCCTTTATTGACACTAAAAGATAACTTAAATGGCATTCACTTGATGTTATCTTTCCCACACTACATTTTGAAGGTTCCACTTTTCAGTTTTAAACTTAACTACAATTTGAAAACCATTTAACTAACCAAAATTAAAATTATCCTTCCGAGATATTCTTTATAAAAGTGTGACTACTAAGTTCATTCCCAACTTCTTTTCTGTCCATCTCCATGTGAACATTCCATAGCTCAAGTGGCTTCAAGTGTTTACATTATGTCCCAATCAAATGTCTACAACACATGGAGGCCCTTGTAGGGAGGCACATACATTTATGAGAATTTTCCTTTTTTTTATCTGTGATCACCAAAAAAAAAAGAAAGTTGCAAAATTCAGCATGGCTATAGACTAGAAAACAAATTTCTTGTAATTAAGTTTTAATTAAATTAACTTCAAAATGTTTATATAAAAATTATTTAATTCAAACGTTTTATGAATGCTATCAGAATAACAAATAATTATATAAAAGTTCCAGAATGACAAAAGTGCAAATTTTTACTATAAAGAGTAAAATAGCCATCAATTTTATTCTTTATTATGATAAACCATGTTCCTACAATTATTTTCATATATAAAAAAGTAAAATTGTGGAAGACCCTCTTTTTGATAATTTAGATTTAGTAAGTTTTTCTACAAAAAAATCGAATACTTACCTCTTTCAAATTATTTCCTGAAATTTTATATTGATTTTGGGGAGTGAATTTTTTTTTGTAACATCAGTATGCTCTTATTGATATTCCAAAAAAATTTCATAGTGATACAATGAATAGTTTTGGAGAAAGAATTTTATATCTAGATATATGCGCCTCATTTTGAAAATCTTAAATGTGTAAGATGAGCTGAGATTTTGAATGGCTGTAATACGAAAACTATTTGAGATACAGCAAAATAATTTTGTATATATAGTTTTATCTACAAAGAAAGAGTTTACACTAATTTTTATAAAAAACAGAGGTGGTAAGTGCCATGGTCTCGTTGAACTGACGTATATACTAGAAAACAAATTTCTTGAAATTAAGTTTTAATTAAAGGGACTTTAAAATTGTTATTTCAAAGTTATTTAATTAAAATATTTTATGAATGTTTTCAGAATAACAAATGACTATATAAAAATTTCAGTATTATAATTATATTGCTAAATAAAAATGTGTTTCTTTTAAAAAAATTTCAAGATATGTGATTTTTCAAGATGGCCGACAAAAGTGAAAATTTTTAATATAAAGAGAAAAATAGCCATCAATATTATTCTTTATTATGATAAAACATGTTCTTACAATTATTTTCATGTATAAAAAATTAAAATTGTAGAGGACCCTCTTTTTGATAATTTTGATTTAATAAAGTAAGTTTTTCTACAAAAAAAATCAAATACTTGCCTCTTTCAAATTTTTTCCTGAAAATTTTTATTGATTTTGGGGAATGAAATATTTTTTTATAACATAAATATGCTTTTATTGATTTCCCAAAAAAATTTCCTAGAGATCCAATGAATAGTTCTGGAGAAAGAATTTTATCTCTAGATATATGCGACTGATTTTAAAAATCTCAAACGTGCAAGATGAGCTGAATTTCTGAAATTTCGAATGGCTGTAAAATAAAAACTATTTGAGATACAGCAAAAAAATTTTGGATATTTACTTTGACCCACAAGGAAAGCGTTTTCACCAAATTTTAAAAAAATCGGAGGGGGGTGGGTGTCATGGTCCCGTTGAATTGACATGGAATGACCCATAATTTACATTCATTCTCAAACCCTTCATCAAAATTTTTATCCGAAATCATAAATCTACACACGAAAAACTAAGTCTGTCAGAGATAACAGCAAATTATCAAAAATAAAAAAAATTACAACAAAACATTTACAAATCTAAAAACCAACTTTCATTTCTATTCATAAAATTTTACTTAAAACTAAATCATGCAATATTATTGGCACTAAAAGTAAAACTATGTCAATAAAGATCATTTTATTTATTGAAATATTATTTTTTAAATTAGTAAAAGCAGTTTTATTTTTTTACTTTTGAAAAAAAATACCAAAATTGTGATTGTTTTAAACATTTTGTCTGTTTTTTAAAAAAACTAATAATTACAAAATGTTCTAAAATTATTACTTTAACATTAAATAACGTATAAAATACTGACCATATTGAAGCAAAAAATATATTCACCTTATTCCTCAAAAAATGTCTTAACAAAGTGATTTAATTCATAATTTTAAGACATTTACTTTTTAAGATGCCAGCAGAAGAAATGAGCAAATAAAGTTGGAAATTAAAATGTTATCAAATATTCAAAAAAATCCTTTACATTATTTTTGAAACCTAGTTTAATTACCAATATCTAATTTAATTGTTAATATAGAAATACAATGTTTACAATATCAGAAAAAGGAAGTTTTAACTAAAATTAATATATTTTTTTAATAAGAAAATGTGTATTTTTAAATTCCTTATAGTAGTTTAGAAATAATGTTGCAAAAATGAGTGATGCTTGTTTA
The DNA here is from genome assembly GCA_963932185.1 of Troglohyphantes excavatus. NCBI lineage: Eukaryota > Metazoa > Arthropoda > Arachnida > Araneae > Linyphiidae > Troglohyphantes > Troglohyphantes excavatus. The sequence goes on along the minus strand of OZ010666.1, from coordinate 69,954,788 downwards.
AATGTTAAAAAAATTTATAAATTCAAAACTAATTCGAATTTACAAAAAAAAAAATATTACTTGGTTTTTCAGTTAAAACTTTCCTACATCCTGTAAAAAAAAATTGGAGCTCTCCTCTAAAAATTGTGGGAAATACTCAATGGACAAAATTACTCGTAAACAAAATTTTATGCAATGACAATTTCAATATTAAATAACTTCTAAACTAATGTAAACTGTTGTATTGAAACAAAAATAATTCGTCTTTTTCTCCAAACATTCCTTAACAAACTAACTTATATCTTATTTATAGGAGATTTACTTTTTGAGATACAATCTAAATAACAGTGAAATAATTAAAAATTCTCCCTAAGACTTATTTTATATTAAAATAGTAAGTGTAACAAAGAAGAGATACAGAGTTTAAATATACAAATTCTTTCAAATATCTCAAAGAAAAGTGCCACTTTGATCTCAAACAACTTCTGACAAGATTCATAACACATTTACATTCACTGATGTTTAAATTGTTTTTTTTAAGTTGAAGTTGTAGATTATAAATTTAAAAACTATATAAATACAAGGCTACAAAAAAAATATAAAAGTTTTTAGAGGTTTAAACAAAAGTTTAAAGAGTATTCTTTAACACTTTTAATACCAAACTAATCTCTATTTTGGGATAAAATGTTTTAAACTAAACCTGTTCAATACTATTTCTTGAAAAACATCTTGTTTTTTAACAGGTGATGGCAACTCTCGGCAAATGGTAGTCTTTACTTATTAGAACAAAAAGTTGTTTGAAAAGAATATACACTTAATTGCACATAATCACAAAATAAAATTAACATATTACCATACAGCTTTTAAATGTTTTTTCATACATTTTCAATGTACATGCAACTATAATATAACACAGGGAGAAGAAAATGGAATTTTGAAGATTTTTGGCAACATTTAAGAAGTTTGAGGAACAAGTTCTTAACGATTCGTTAATGAAACAATATTTCTAAAAAAAAGCATGAAAATGGCAATGTTTTTCAATTGTATAATTAAGATTTAAAAATAATTAGTAATTTAAAAATAAACAAAATAAAAAGTTACCTTTACAGTGAACTGCAATGGCACCTTTAGCTTTTTCAGATATATCCAAAAACTCTCTCATTATGATATCACTGGGTGTGCTTCCGTCAATGAAAAATAAATCTCTGTGGTCGAAGCCATTCTCGACGAACCTCTTTGCATCGTAAATTTTCTTGTTGAGTCTCACTATCGTTGTCACATTGTGCTTGCGGAAATAGGGAATGTAAGATTCAGGGGAGTGAAGTGGATAACCTAAAGTTTGTAACAAGACATTAATTCAAAATTGATATGAAATTATATAATATATTGTCGCTCAAGCCGTGTTACTATGCAAGTCCAATTGGATTAAGATTAGACTTATGTGGTAACATAGCTTAAATGATGATATACTATTAAATTATTATAATTTTTAAAGCTACAAAAAGTATCATTGAAACCCCAAGAAAGATTAATTAATAATCTTTTATTTTTAGTAAATGGCTGTAATAAGTTAATCAGATATTCTTAGTCACTCACAATTGTCTTAAAAGATGTCTTTGCAATATGTTTGTTTCTAACTTGGGATGGATAGCCCTAATAATAACATTTATAAGAAAAACATTCTATAGGGAACGAAATATCAAAGAAAATTGGTTGACAAGAGTCTTTCATTATCTCTTAAGATATTCTCTCTTTAATAAGAAAATTAGATAACAAGCTAAAGAAATTTCCAAAACATTAACCCCTAACGATTATGAACGTGTTATCAAGTTCTGTGGGCCGCTTTTCTAGCAATGCATCCAATTTCTAAATTCATAAAAATACTTCTTTTTACAATACTTTTAAATTTTAAAGTTTATCTTTACAATAAACTGAACATTTAAAAATAAGATAAAAGAGTATGCTTTGGAAAAATTATTCAAACTTTCAAGCCACGAAAAAAAAAAATTACAATTTAAAAAATTGCTGGACTATTAGTGAGTCAATGAACTTTAAATGCTTTGTCACATTAGGCTATATATATATTAAAAAAAAATTATATATATATTTTTTTTTAGAAAATATGGTTGACCAATTTAATTTGGTTAGGTATGCATTATATTGTACCAAAGCATTAAAAATTATTCAACTATTCATTGAGGTATTTTTATTAATGTTTTCATAACATACAATTTAATCAAATTAATTTTACTTCATAATATAGTAGTATACTATATTATGGAGTATGTTATATTATGGAATAATTCATCTGTCTTTTTGTGATTTAATTATAAAGATAATTACACTAAATGTGTTAAACTTTTTATATAAAAGGCAGATAAATGTTTCACATTTGTATATTATAACTAAACATCCGGATATTAATCATTCAGAACACTTTGTTATAGTTATTCTTACTGTGAACACATGTATTTGTAATTTGTAATTCCCACAAGGAGTATAGGTGGAATTTACATTATATAAAATATCCAAGAATTTTTTTTAAAAAATGCATTGTGCCTTTTATTTGGTTACATACAAAATATTAGTACTGAAGTTAAATGCTGAATTTTATTATAATTGTGGAATTTTTGCAATACAAGCAAACTGTTTCATATTTAAAGAATTTTAATTAATAGTTGGACCCATTGGGCATTTTTGGCGCAATACATAAACTTATTACAATAACCCAAATGTTTTATTGATAAGGAATGTCTTAAGAGAAAATAGAAGACTTGCCAAACAAATTTTGTCTACCATTTTTATCTTACAGAACATACATCGCGGAGCTATAAACGATTTTTTTTTAAGTACAAAAAATAAAAAAAAATCTGCTTTATAAATGTTTAGAAAGTCAATCTGCTTCCTATAAAGAAAGAGTGAGATAAGAAATGCAATTTCTAACTAACTCTTACTCACTTTTTCGTCAATCGATCTTTTAAAAGAAAGATATTTCATAGATCAATTATCAATACTTAACAATACACTGCCAGCAAAAAGAAAGAAAAAAAATCAGGGGAGACCAGTCCTACTCAGAATGGAGCAGTATATCTCCTACAAATTATGAACAGCAGCCATAGGTAAAGGGCTAATTACAGTTGCACAAAGATTTGGCAAAATAATATTACATACCATTTTCAATTTTACTCTTAGGATGAGGTCCACAAAAAGCTATGAATTTGTTTGGCACTATCCAGCTTAGGTCACCGGATTCAACACGCTGAAAATGAATATTTAAAATTATCTCTGTCTGTAAAAATTCTAAGTTGTTCAATATTATGATATTATTAATTGGAAATCAATTTAAATTATGTCATCAGCAAAAGCAACAAACAATCACTCTTTAATACATGAATGCCTAATAACATTTGACAACTGCTATAATTCACTTGTTTAATATTAGTTTTTCATAAAGCATTTGTAACAGCTAAAAGTAGCTGTTGCACACTGGCCCAGCAGCAGAAAGGCGGCGATGTGCGTCGTATATCACAGAATTTTTCAATGGTCTGCAGAATTTTTTTTGCAGTAGTCTATCATACGTGTTTTTTTTTATGTCTGCACTACTTTAGAAAATTTTCTGCATTCTTTTTAGGTTAGATAATTACTTTTCACTCATTTAAGAAAGTCAGGGGTGAAGAAAAAGTCCCGATAATAGAAAGTTGCGATCGCGACGCCACGACAAGTTACATGTGTTTGAACAAGTCTCTGCAGATGTTTCTTTGTTGTCGATTCGCTTTTGTCAACTCCACGGTACATTACAGTACTTGTACTTGCTACTAGAAAATAATTATTCTTTGAGAAGGGAATTTGCTCTAAACGAAAACAGCGGAAGGTTAAAAAAAAGTGGAAGGATATTATAAATTTGGTGACATGTGATAAATATGAATTGTGTGTGATATATGTAAAGACTAAATTCTTTTCACTGATGCTACATTCAAGAAATTGATTTATTCTTAACAAATAGAAAGGCATATTTCAAAGAGTTGAAGACAATGAATTATACATAAAAGACGCTTTAAGGAATAAAACTTTTGAGAGTTTTACCTACCTAATAAAAATACTACATTAGAGAAATAATTATTTAATTTAGGTTTTTAGTATAAAACCTGATTACATTACAATATTATATTACTAATGTGTAAATGTAATAATGTAATGTGGAAATGTAATAATGTAATGTGAAAATGTAATTTCTTAACAAACAAAAATACTATTATTTTTAAGCGTGTTGATCCATTTAGCAAAAATTAAATGAGAGACTCTCACAAATTTAAACAAATTATTCCATTTGTGTGCAATAATGACAATTTGTAACATATTCAACAATACAGCAGTATACGAGGGGAAATTAATTTAGTATTCACTTCAGAAAAAAAATTAGGTGCTTTTTGCAACACATAGATGACAGTTTCCTATAATTGAAAATAATATGAAATATCTTCCTTTCAGTTGCTTGTGAAGCCGAAAGTAAAGACTATTAACACTTTAAATAAAAATATATTAGATTTCTTCATTTAAATCTTTACAAAAAATTAATTAATATATATATATATATATATATATATATATATATAATATTTTTTTAAAAGCAAGAAAGTGAAATTTTGTCAAAAAATGGAAGAATCTCATCCCTGATATTAATATTGATGTTGTTATACAGTATTCTTTTTACCATTCTATAATTAGATGGTGAATAAACATATTGCACATAAATCAAAGTATGTTTTAAGCAAAAAAAATCGTTACAGACCGTGTTGTCAATATTACAGTATCTTCTAAAGCCATCATCAAGAAAGCCTACATTTTAAATAAACCAGGCATTTTATGTAATGTGGAATGACTAGGTAAGTAGCATATGAAGCTCCAAAGTATGACATCTGTTGACAATGTATAGCAACATATATCAAAACATAAAAATATATCTACATTTTTGCAACTTTAAAAGAGACCCTTTTTAAGGTTTCAGCTTCGCATTAGATATAATTAATCTTACTAAAAAAATCATACGGGCATAGTACAAATTTATCAAATGTTGCTCATTAAAACGAATATTTTTCTCGATAAACTTAAAATTGTCATTTTGCCAGTAGTGTCTATGTCTTGTAAACAGTTATATATACAATATACCCCTTTAACAATGACCCTCCAATAATAATGACCCCTTCTTCTTACCATCACTGAAAGTTTCAGACGGTTAACTAGTTTGTATGCAATAATACTTTTTTAAATGTTGCAACCACCTTTTAATACAACAATCAGTTTGCACTAGTCTCAAGAAGTGCTGTATTGAGGGTCTATTGTAATGTATACACTAGTGCATTGGTACAATTTGGTTGTAGAAATAGTTAAAAAAATTAATTTAAAATATATATTATAATACATACTTCATAATATTCATATTCTCCTACATCAAAATTTTCAAAATTAAAAAAGCCATTTATCAAGGCCTGAAAAAGAAATTCATTTGGAAAATCATTTCATACTTAAAAATTCTTACTTTCATTCTTAAAAAATATAACTTTTATATATTTTAGACTATAAAAGTGACATGATAACTGCTCAGTTAAATAAAAGTCTATGCACTTCATTACTCACAAATTCAGTCACAACATTCTAATGCTACTCGAGATCATTTTATTAAATAAACTTAATCAATGTAATGGTATTAAGTATATACAATTCCCAGAAAATCAATTTTAAAGCTTTATTTTGATACAGCTTACTATATTCTTAAAAACATTAGATTAAAAAGGAAACTGAAAATATATATAGTGAAATTAAACTTAATCCTATTCTTTAGGATACCTTTTTTACAGCTCGAAAACAGTCTAAAAGTCCTAGATGATAAGCAGATGGACCAAGAGATGCATCTCTATAATAAATAAAAGAAAATTTTTAAAAAAATAGCGTTTTAATAATATTAACAACACACACACAAAAAAAAGTTCAGTTTTAGATTTAAAAAACGGCACATAAATATGAAGTGGCATTGAAAGGGATCTTTTTTAGGCCAATTTTGAAGGCTAAATTGCACACTAATAGACACAGACACCATATTATAATATGAATATTTTAAAAGGAATATTTATGTGGCTTGGAAGAACAAGGACCAATGTCATAAGTGAAAGTTTTGAACAAGCTTCAAAGTTTGAGGCTCAGCCTTGTGGCAAAATTACAGATCTCATGGAATTGTTCTATTTCAAGGGTTAGAAAAGATCAGCGACATAGGTTTCTATTTTATTTTGAAGATTAAAATTGATATATTCGAAATAGTACAATAGTAATTAGAAAGATAACTGATTTACCTAAATGAAAGGAAAGGTGGGCTGCCACCAAATATAAGGGGTCTGTAAGCTTCTTCCGGGGTCTTGCCATGATGAATGATCTGCACAGAAAAAATACCTCATTACAACAGCAGAATAATGCTTGGTTAATCTGTCTTTAACGGTCGATAATTTATAAATGAAACATTGACATTGATATGGGTGTAAAGTAATTCACTGATATAGAATTAAGTCAAGAATTAGTTAAAATGTACAAAAAAAATTACAAATACAAATATTGACGACCAACAACAGGCTCAAGGCCCAACAAGGTTGGTCTTGAGCAAAACAAAAATGTAATAGTTAAAGAAAATGTCTAAATTTAAAATATCATTGGTAAAAGAACATTAGGTAACGAGTTTTCGGTATATGTGGCATTGTTTTAGTTTTCCAGACTTCTACAAAGAGTGCGTTTTTAATTTACAATGATTGCAAAAAAGTAATATTTGATTATTTTATTAAACAATTAAAGGTAAAAAGTACCTTTGAAACTAGAAATACTAATATACGCATGTATTTAAATATACTAGAAGACATCCACCTACTTACATTTATCACGAACTATCACGAACATTTTAAAACATTTGTTTTTGTTTACTTATAATCCAAGCGTGCAGGTAACAGTTAGGCCCAATTTTACACAAAAAAGTTAAAAGTGCGCGAGCTTCTCGATGTTTCGAGGATGAAGAGTTCTACCTGACGTAGTAACACGGAAATTCTACTTATAGTTTCGATTTCTTATCTATTAATGAGTTCGAATACGGCTGATAACAGAAAAGTTAAAATGCAGTAAACTTGTGATCGGTGGGTGATAATAATAAGTTTCTAAATTTCCTTAGTAGAATATATTTATATGCACATCAAACGTCGTATCTTCGTTATAAGCTAAACCCTTGCAGATACAAGTATTTGTAGGAATAGAAATATCCTTAGAAATGTTCTATATGTGCTTTATTTCTATTAATAAATAGATAAAGTTGTCATTTATTTCAAATATTCTTGAAGCATTATTCATTAACTTCATCTAGCGAATTTTCGTTATTTGTATACATAAATTCGAATTGAAAACAAATATCTTCGAAAATTGAGTTACATTCTACTAAATATAAATTTATAAACTTATACAAATAAAAAGAATTCTTACATAAACTCTGTTATATGTCAATATAATTAAAGTTTATATCCTATTTTTTTAAAGCATTTTTGCGAAAATAGAACATTTTTTCTTAACCATTTATGAACACTCTTTTATTGTAGTAACCGTTAAAGATAGGTAAACAATATTTTAAATTAAACAAAAATCGTCTATGAAATACATTAAAAATATAAACAGAAAATGATTTCCGACAAAAACATAAATAGAACATGGAAACCATTAATTGTCAAGTGTTCTTTTTCAACTACAATTAATAATACAATTTGATTTAAAAAAGACTGTTATAAAAACGTATCCTTAAAAATCTATAAATGTATTGTTTTTTAAGAGTTGATTATTGTTTTCGTTCTATTTTATTAAAATTATTAATTTGACTAAACCAGCGATTCTCAACCTTTCAGTATTCGCGGCCCAGTTTTCAATCATAATTTTCATCGCGCCCCCCCCACTCCTTTCCCCCCCTCCCTTCTCCCGCTTACAATAAAATGTTTACAACAATAATGTATATTGAGTATTTTGGATTCTGTTTTCAAATTATTTTTAACTAACTGCCAAAACAAGAGTAAAAGTAAGCCAACTTTGGTGAGAAACCACATCTGGCATTTTGCCAGGCGGGCGGTGAACAGATGAAGCGAATGAAAGCGGGGAAAATTTAAATATTATATTTGAAATGAAAGCCAAACAGGGAGATAACGTTAAAAGAATATGAAAGTAGAAAAATTCGTTATTGAAAGTTAACCTAGACGGGGTGAGCTAAATTTAGAAACTGGGAATACATTTTTTCGAATAATAAAAGAAAGTATTCAGAAGCATGACTGAACAAAAGAGAAAAAAATAAGTAATGTTTGTGGAAGGGAATCCACACGACCGATATCATCTCGAGCCAGTGGCGTACACAGGAAATTTATAGGGGGGGGGGGGGTTGATCGTCAGATTACTTTACACGTGTATAAATATATATATATATATATATATATATACGCAGGGTGCGGCAAGTTAACTTCCTTTTTTGAAGTGAGTGCTCTGAAGCTTACAGCAGCCCCAGGCAGGTAGGCGTGGTATCGAATAGATTTTAAAGTTTTGTGATCTTGTGGTTCAGACGCCATCATACGTTGGAGTAACGAATAGCGTGCATTTGCCGTAGAGGCCTATTTTTCCAACGGAAGTTCAGTGGTTTCAACCCAGCGCGCTTTAAGAAATCGCTTCAATATTGAGCCTTTGGGACATATCCCGGACCGGAAATCTATTTTTTGGTGGGTGACAACGTTCAGGGAAACTGGTTGTGTGCAGAAAAAAAGAAGTGGGGACGCACGTCCCATCAGATCACCCATGGTTTTTCGAGGAAAATGAACAGACTATCACAGTCACTTCAGACCATTATGTAAACAAACATGCTCGAAGAGGTTTTTTTTGCTGATTGATTTAAATATATATATATATATATATATATATATATATATAATTTAAGAAATAAAATACTACAGAGTACAAAATTTTAATTTAGGGACTAGTGGAAAAAAAATAATCATTTAGAATTAATTTTGTACTTTTTACCACTGTTTAAAAAATTTGTGCCAATTCACAAAAAAAAAAAAACCTAAATTTTAGAGCCAATTTCAAAAAGTGATAATGACCATAAAATTAATACTTAAATATTTAAAAAAAATTCCACTTTTGTTCCTTAAATTAATAATTATTTTTAAAAAAACGTTTCAGAGCTTTTTTTAAAGCCGGCTTTTATTTTGAAAAAAAGATTATTTTATACTATATTTTATTCACATTAACTATTGATTATTATGCTTGAGTTTACTTGTCATTTGGGAACAATTAATTTTCATACTTACGAATCTGCCATTATTTTTCACATACATTAAAAAAAATTGCATATGTTTGCACAAAATATAAGTCATTTGTATTTTAGCAATTGAATTTTAAAGTAAAAGCAGTACAAATGTTATAATTCTTCTAAATTAGTATGCATGGGAACCAGGGCCGGGGGGCTGAAACAAGAAATTTCTCAACTTAAAGATTCGAAATTCCCAACTATACATTTGCAAAATATTTCCAGTTGCAACTGGCCGACATTTTTCATCTTTTTTATAGATTAGAGGTAGGATTAAAGGCATTAAACAAACAGTAGAAAGCTACGATACATGTTTTTATATTGTTTTAATTCATTTCATTTATTGCAGTATACTTTATTTGAAAACAATATGTACGAAGATAATTTGTAATTTTCCTGACATAAAACTTTATATTAATTGAGAATTAATGCAAAAGCCTATATGAATTATATTTAAATGAACCTAAACTCTAAAAAAAATATGAAAAATTAATTTTCATTTAAGTAAACTGGAATACGTTGGATATTTTTATAAATTATTTATATATTTTATTATATTATACGGTGGATATTTTTATAAATTATTTATATATTTTATTATATTATACGGTGGATATTTTTATAAAATAATATCTACTTTTATACAGTTGGTATATTATAATAACTTTGTCTTAATATATCATTATGTACGGTCAGTGATATATAATAATGGTTACATAATCTACGCGTTGTGCCCAGGTGACCAATAAGGCTTTCTTAGTGAAAGAAAAAGTTACTATATTATTTTGAAAAAAAAGCAAACTAATACAAATTTAAAGTATTAACTTGATCACTCAAATTCAGTCTAAAAGAGGATGACTAATAAAGGGTACAAACCAATTAGGTAGAAGATTGACATAACTTCTGCACTGTAGATGGAATCGACACGGGAATACACGATACATCGGATTGGTCTGCTGTCCCTGCAGATAAGTTCATCAAGAAAAACACAAAGACTAAAACCAACCACTTTTGGAAGAGGGACGTTTTTGAAGATACGAAAGAGAGCATCAAAGGCCAGGCAGCGGATGTACAGGAGCAAAACTCTTAAATATCTCTTTGTCAAGAGCGTGATCAACTTGAACTCAGGACTGCTTATATTTTGTTAACTGGAATACATTTGTAGATGTACGAAGAAGAGTATAATAGAACAGTCAATAAAAAGTTCGTTCAGGATGATAACTTTTCCTCAAATAAACCGAAACCAAATTCGTAATAAAAAAAATAATTCAGTTCTCTTCATTAATCATAGAACATCACATGTATTCAAATAAATTTCGTTCTCGATGTATTTGACTGAAAGTCTCGACATAAAGACGCCAGTTGTTACTTAACAAAAAAAAAATCTGGAAGAAAAAGCATAGTAGAAATATTCAATTCCCAGGGATTCATAAAACAAATAATAGCATATGTGACGTAATGACCAATCATTGCAATCCCCGACAGGATGCATGAATCACTGAGAAAAAGCAACAAGGTGGTTGGTATTGAACAATATCTGTAAAAACAGAAACAAGGGTCGGCAAGCATTTGCTTGATAAACTTGGTGTTTTCGCTTTCATTTGTTAAAAATATTCATTTTCTTCAAACATACATTTTCCCAACTCGGGTATTTTCAAACCCCGAAATTCCCAACTCGGGTATTTTCAAATCCTGAAATTCCCAACTTATAGGGATTCCAAATTATTGCCCCCCCCCCTCCCCCGGCGCGACGTGCCTGACGAAAACTGACAATAGGAATGAAGTCTTTTAAAAACACATATGGAATAATCTCACCTTTCCTGATTAATCGTTGGGTTGTCTTTTCCTTCGCTTTTTTTTAAAAGAAAAAAAAGCAACTAAACTGGATTGTTATTGCCTTAGCTTTCTTCTAGAAAATAATTTAACACAATCATCTGATTCATGTTTCATTTTGGTTTTAAAAGGCAAAACAAAGCACCATAACTTTCAGAAATACCAAACAAATAAAAGGCCTCAAAAACCAAAAAACCTCCAATTTTCAGGAGTACAAAAAGTAGAAACTGTTCAAAACATCTTTTCATTTGACCTTTATTTTTGACCTGACTATTTTAGTCATCCTTTACTTCTACACTACAAGACTTACAAGATATATTCTAAATGACCGGCGACAAATTTTTTGAAACAAAATATTCTAAACCAAAAAAAAAATGTGATATTTTATTTAGCATTTAAAAAAAAAAAAATTCGTATTGACTTATTAAATTTTCAACGTGGACATATATAGGCGCCAAAATTGTTCCCGCCATCTAAAATCGAAATAGATTGTTTTTGTTTATTTTACATTTTCTTTTTATTTCCTGTCAAACGATGAATATTTTGTAATGACGGATATGGGAAGGCGCCTAAATGGCGGATAGCTGTCTGCCTGTTGGGAAAAGATGATACGCCATCCCCCCCCCCCCCCCACCCCCACCCCCACCCCACACACACTTTTAAATAAAAAAAAAAAACGTTTGTATTTTCTCTAAACATTTTGTTTTGTTTTGGAAATGTTTATTAATTGGAGAAAAAAAGCATTATTTTTGTATTAATTTTTTTAAGGGGGGCTCGAGCATGCGCAGCAGTCAGTTAATAAATTTTTTAAATAATATTTTTTCTTGGATATTCTCGCGCCCCCCTTCTAGTGTGCTCGCGCCCCCCCCCCCCCCCCACAGGTTGAGAATCGCTGGACTAAACAGATTGTTTTAATAATGTCGTAGACAAATATTCCATGAGTGAACTATTTTTTTCACCTGTTAATCGAAGAAGAATCGAAAAGAAAACACAATTATAAAAATATATATATAAACCTCAGAATTAAATAAAAAAAATAAAGGATTGTGTTTTCTATGAAAAAAAAAGAATTGCGAAAGAATGAATTTTAAAGAAAAGAATGAATTTTAAAGAAAAGAATGAATTTTATAAAGCATATGTAATTTTACATTTTTTTTTTACACAGAAAACTTTGTTTTCGAATTTTAAATTTAAAAAATTCGATTGTGTACTTGTGAATTGACATTGACTTTCCTGTTGTGTTCGTTCGGTGATGTTTATACCAGCAATTTATTGCACCACAGACATATTAAAAATATTTTTTAATATATATCAATAAATGTAGCGATTAATAGTAAACGTGCGTATTTTAACCTCACTCACTGATGAGATCCTAACAAATATTTCAATTTGTGTAAACTCCGCCAAATTAAAACCGCCAAAGTGTGCCAAAAAGAGATAGGTTATCAATTCGACAGTTATGTATATATTTTTTAAATGTTTGAGTAAGATTTCTGTTCTAATTCAGATATTTAGAAAATTCTTTTTTGTTGGATAGGGGATGCCTCATTTGGGAACCTTTTGAAAAAAATATCCAGTTACCCGACATTTAACTATCCGGAATTTTCAATAGGGCAGTAGCATCCCCTTCCCCACCTCCCTTCCTCTTTGTTGAATCGGTTTCGTGGAGGAAAAATACAAGTAACAACCGCACAAACTCCACGATGTGATCGAAATTAACGTCCAACCGGAAACTGGTCACATGCAAACCGGCAACCTGCACGTGATGCCGTGTAAACCAATAACCGTCTGTAGATTATTTAGTCGTTTGCCGCTGTCCTCCACGAAGTCACGTGGTTGCAACAGCTCTATTAACCGGACTGTTTGAAAAAATAAATTGTCCTATTTCGAAAATTCTTCTTTTGTTAGAAAATCCACTTTGGTAAAAAATAATCGCTTATCCGGCTGTTATATATCAGAAAATATCGATAAAACCGCAAGGATAGTGAAGACTATATATAGAAGGTGCGCTCGTTTTTCGCTTTTTGAAAGTGGGCAAGGAAAGGCAACTATTTGACGTCATGTTAGCTCCGCCTTACTTTTGACGTCATTTTAGCTCCGCCTTACTATCGATTTTTGATCATTCTCATTGGCTGTGTGTTTCAAGCATTTGCTACTTAGGTTCGATCCCCGGTTGGGTAACAACTGGGGATTTAATTTTTAATTAGCAAAATAATTTAAATATCTGTAAATAATTGTGTTCAGGTAACTTTACTACTAATCCGTCCTTGTTTTGTTATGTCCCCGTATTTTACTTGATTGAAATTGTAACTCATTTAATATGTCCAATACAAATGCATTGACCGGATAGTTCCGACAACTATTTTACTCTTTCAAAATTCATGGACATGCTCTCGTGGCAGCTAATAATATTTTAATACGCTTAATTTATTAAGAAACTCTTTTGCAATTTTTCCATACTAAATGCAATCCTTAAAATATAATTTAAACTCATAAAATGCAGTAAAAGTAACTAAATAACGTTAGCTTATCACTTTTTAATAGTTCACAAAAACACGAATAGATGGCAGCACCATCAACCAACGCGCGAGCATCTAGTTCAGCCTTGCCATTGGTTCAAACGAGAGCATTAGACACGCCCACAGAAGGCGAAAGTAGGCCTCACTATGACGTCAAATAGTTGCTCTCACCGCCTTCCGTCAGGCAGCGCGAGAACGAGCACACCTTATATATATATATGGTCTTCACTATCCTTGAGTTTCTTCAATTTCAAATTGTGTAAACTCGCACCGTTGCCATGCGAAGTCTGGTTAGTTTAGGATGTCTATGATTTATTCACGTGACGTTATCTGCGGAAGAACAGGATTTAATATTTTCATGTATAAAAAATATCGTCAGTTGATGCATAAAACAATTGTTCATTAAACAGTTTCAGTTAAACAGTTTAAACCTTTCTTCGTTCCAGTGCAAAATTGATTATTTATAATATTCCATTCATTAGTTTTAATTAGTTTATTTATATTATATTAATGGTATCGTTTGGTGTTTTATTTGTTTTGATGAATGGCAACAACTGTAATTGGTTATTGTGGCAGTTAATTTAGAATTCTATAAAACTGTAGGGAAATTTTGTATCTTGCTGATCAATAAAGTTTTTTTTTTTATATTTAGATGGAGTCGAATTATTCAATTAAATAGAAGACAGATTAATTCTTCTGACAGAGTGTCTCATCATATGTGGTAACTATAGAACGTATTTTTCCTTTATCACTTGTCAAATTAAAAAAAAAGATTTATTAGTTATTTAATATTATTTTATATTTCATGCATAAAACTTTACTTGATATTATTTTTATATTTAAACCTTTACTTAATATTAAAATTTGTCAAATTTAAGTTTGTTTTGACTGTTAAATGTATAATATTTGTTGCGATTCTATATATTAAAACTACTGAAATTTATGTTAGGAAGTGCGAATTATTTTCTTAATCTTTCAAGCGTAATCAATTCGAAAGCCATCCGCGCATGCGCACAATATTTCCTTATCAAATATGACGGCTTGCATAATGGAAAAGCAAAATCACGTAATGGCCATTTTAGTATGATATACGACCTATGTGTGTATTTTTAACCGACTGAAAAGCGTGCCAACCAAAACTTTAAAATAAAACCGCCAAGAACTTTAAATTAAAACCGCCAAAGTGTGCCAAAAAGACAAGTTATCAATTCGACTGTTATGTATATTTTTTTTATATGTTCGCGTAAGATTTCTGTTCTAATTCAGATATTTAGAAAATTCTTTTTTTTTGGATAGGGGATGTCTCATTTGGGAACCTTTTGAAAAAAATATCCAGTTACCCGGCATTTAACTATCCGGAATTTTCAATTAACCGGACCGTTTGAAAAAATATATTGTCCTATTTCGAAATACTTCTTTTGTTAGAAAATCCACTTGGCAAAAAATAATCGGTTATCCGGCTGTTATATATCCGAAAATATCGATTAACCGGACTATTTTTTTAATAGTTTCTTTAATTTCAAATTGTGTATACTCGCACCGCTGCCATGCGAAGTCTGGTTAGTTTAGGATGTCTATGATTTATTCACGTGACGTTATCTGCGGAAGAACAGGATTTAATATTTTCATGTATAAAAAATATCGTCAGTTGATGCATAAAACAATTGTTCATTAAACAGTTTCAGTTAAACAGTTTAAACCTTTCTTCGTTCCAGTGCAAAATTGATTATTTATAATATTCCATTCATTAGTTTTAATTTGTTTATTTATATTATATTAATAAGGGTATCGTTTGGTGTTTTATTTGTTTTGATGAATGGCAACAACTGTAATTGGTTATTGTGGCAGTTATAATATAGAATTCTAAAAAACTGTAGAGAAATCGGATCTTGCGGGTCAATATTTTTTTTTTATTAAGATGGATTCGGATTATTTAGTTAAATAGAAGACTGATTAATTCTTCTGACAGAGTGTCTCATCATTTGTGGTAACTGTAAAACGTATTTTTCATTTATGACTTTTCAAATTAAAAAAAAAAGATTTATTATTCCTTTCATATTATGTTATATTTCATGCATAAAACTTTACTTGATATTATTTTTATATTTAATATTAAAATTTGTCAAATTAAAGTTTGTTTTGTCTGCTAAATGTAATCTTTGTTTCTATTCTGTATATTAAAACTACTGAAATTTATGTTAGGAAGTGAGAATTATTTTCTTAATCTTTCAAGCATAATCAATTCAAGCACGTAGCCAGGATTTTGCTAAGGGGGGGGGGGGTCCAAGAGTTGCTACGATTTGGGGGGGGGGGGGGTAGTTTCTTCCCCAGCTTTAACATTTAGAGCAAATTTTAATTAAAATTTTAAATTAAAAAAATTTGAACTATAAATTAAATTTTTTTTCTTCACATTTTGAGAACAGCGCAACTGTTTTGTCACTCTTACATCAACTGTGTTTCTGTCTCGCAAAAAGATCTTTCCGATATTTATTGTAACTAAATAAACTTGATTCGTCTAATTTAACAAAACAAACAAAATATTTTACAATAAAAGTTCGTAAATATGACTTTATGCCTCAATGTCTAGTTTTAAGCTATTTACCTTTTACATTTTTAACAAATAAATATTTGAAATTATGTTTATTTTAGCTACTTAAATTAATAAATTTTATAAATAGTTTTCAAATTAAAATTTTTCTGCTTTTAAAAAAACATAAAGTGTTAGTAATATAAAAAATATATACAATTTTTGACATGAGCCAGAGTTTATTGAGTACAAGAAAAGTTAAATTGGATAATGTTTTGGATAAATATAAATAATCAATTTAAATATTAGTAAAATGAAATAAATAATAAATTGTTGAATATATAAATATTCAATTGATTCAATAAAACTATTAGAAATTTTGATTTTATGTAAAACGTATTTTAATAGTATTTACACTAATTCGATGCATTGAAATTTCATTTATTATAAGTAATTTATATGTTGTTAAAGATTAAAATGATCTTCGACTTAGTTTCTATTCATAAACATTCTTAGTGTTATTGACTTAACAATATGTATAGAAAAACAAACATTTTAATTAGTCACTGCCAATTGATTAGTATAATTACAAAAGTCCATTTCATTAGGAAAGATATGGTATGACCTCCATATTCATAGAGCACGTGACGTTTAGAATACAGAAATATTTACTTGCAAGTAAGTAAATATTATGTAGTAAATATTACAAGTAAGTAAATATTACAGTAAAATATGCTGATAGAAAAAACCTCCTACATTTGTTTAAACTAAAAAAATGCTTCCTAAATTTACCGTCTGTACTCTGAAATAACTAGTCGTGAAATAGAGCTGTTCTACCTCTCTTCATTCTCTTTGTCGATATACTCCCCCTACGACTCTCCGGACCTTAGAGCTCGGGACAATGCATTTGTAGTGTAGGGTTCATTCCAAAACCTGTAGGACCTGCCTCCACAAGCATAGAACGCAATGCCCTTGTCACAATGCAGAGAGCATCTATCAGCCAAAAGGCTATCCAAGGGTCAGTTAATTACAAACAGGTGAGGACGACAGGACCATGAGGACGAAGCGAAGTAGACTATACATTACAATCACTACAATTCCCAGAAAAGCCTTTTTCTTTGACCCTTGACATGTGCTTGCTACAATTTCAACGCGCCTTTTCCGACAAAGTAGACAGTTTCTTTGTAAAAGTGGATATTTGACTAATGATACACACAAGTCATCTTCCAAAGAAAACTGTTGAAAAAGGTTTGTAAGCGATTCCATTGTCAAACCTACGACAACTCATTGTCCTCCTGTTCCTTTCAAAAAGACCCCCCCCCCCCCCCCCCAAACCCTCCAAAAGCAGTTTAAACACGTTTACGAATAAACAAGGGGTGAAACTGTCCGCGCTTCCTTTCCAAAGCGGCTCTTTGTAGTAATACACTAATGAATTTAGGTGCAGCCCGGCTGTACTTGCTGTAGTGGACGATCCGCCACTGGCGTTTTTTAGGGATAACTTGTTGAAATTGACAAGAACGATAGAGAGTAGTATATGGCACAAAAAAAATCTTGACCTGAAGGGGGGGGGTCCGGACCCCCTGGACCCCCCCCCCCCCTGGCTACGTCCTTGATCAATTCGAAAGCCATCCGCGCATGCGCACAATATTTCCCTACCAAATATGACGGCTTGCATGATGGAAAAGCAAAAGTCACGTGATGGCTATTCTAGTATGATATACAGTGGCTTCCAAAAGTGTTCGTACACTTTAAAAATTTGTAGAAAAAGCGCTGTAGTCTGGAATTGAATTCGAATATAAAGTCCAATATTTTTTCACATCATCTCCATGTTATTCTGATTAAACCTAATATATATTCTTTAAATATTGAATTATTTTCTTTTTTATAAAAATGAAAATGCAAGGAAACAGAGGCAAAAAACGCCACAAAAATGATCGTACACCAAAACATTTTCGAAATAATTCATAAATAAAATTATCGTCTGTCGCTTTTTTTTATTTTTTGCATTGTGGTGACGTTTAATATTCGTTTGGTATTAATTTTTGCTTTACTTCGTAATATTCTATTTATTATTTAAAATTGGATCGTGGTCGTAAGGAAACAAAGAATAGCATTCGAATATTCATAATTTAATTTCTCATCATAATGGTGGTAAATCATCTCGGAGTATCTCTAAATTAGTAAATTTATCCAATTCTACGTGCAGTATGTGATAAAACACTTCAAAGAAGAAAATCGGATCAAAAACAAGGTAAGAATTGTCATCCGGCAAAGTTAACTGAACGTGATCAGAGATTTATAGTTAGAAAATTTATGAAAACTCGTTATTACTCGTTTGAATGTTGTAAAAATATCTACAGTGTTTAATGAAACATGTTCTACTTAAATTTCAATCAAAACTGTTCGACAAGTGCATAGATCAGCTGGATTACATGAGCGTTCTGCTGAAGAAAATTTCTTGTTAGTGCGAAAAATACAAAGCTTAGGCTTTCCTTCGCAAATACGAAGAACTTAGTCGGAACAGTAAAGTATGCTTTGTACATGTCCTTGTGAAAAGGGTGCAAATTAGCATCAGCACTAGGTAATTTGGTATTTGATGATAAACTTAATGAATCAGTATGTTTATTTAAATATTTTAACACACAATTTCAAATTATAAGCTCAACATTTGGGTATCGGAATCAACTTTATTTCTTATCAAGATAACGATCTTTAGCACAAGGCTCTCAACATTTTCCTCTGTAGTCTCTATAATTGTCCACAAGTTCTGAAAAACACTTCAGCCGTTGAATTTAAACCTAATAAAACACATATATAAAGAACTGGAGGTTAGAGTGCGAAGATACGACATTAAAACGAAAAGCGAACATAAAAAAGTAATAATCAAAGTGTAGAAGAAAATGATACAAAAAAATAATGAAATTTATGCCCAGACATTTAAAAGCTGTTGTTGATGTTACAGGACACCCTACTAAGTACTAATTTACCGAAATATTGCTATATATTTTAATGTGTAGAGATTTCTTGAAAGTGTACGAAGACTTTTGTGAGATAATTTTTTTGTTACTTTTTAATTATTGATTTTCCAAAAAAAAAAGTTTTACTATGTTTTAAAAATATTTTGTATAGTTTTGTTAAAAACAATTTATATATCTTATTAAAAAATTCCCATTCTGAAATATTATTTTTTATAATAAATAGAGCAGTATTTATTTGAAATTCGTAAGTGTACGAACACTTATGGGAGACATTGTACGATCTATGTGGGTATTTTTAACCGACTGAAAAGCGCGCCAACCAAAACTTTAAAATAAAACCACCAAGATCTTTAAATTAAAAAAGCCAAAGTGTGCCGAAAGGAGAGAGGTTATCAATTCGACTGTTATGTATTTTTTTATATGTTCGCATAAGATTTCTGTTCTAATTCAGATATTTAGAAAATTATTTTTTTGTTGGATAGGGGATGTCTCACTTGGGAATCTTTTGAAAAAAATATACAGTTATCCGGCATTTAACTTTCCGGAATTTTCTATTAAACAGACCGTTTTAAAAAAAAAATTGTTCAATTTCGAAAATTCTTCTTTTGTTGGAAAATCCACTTTGGTAAAAACTGCAAAAAAAATCGGTTATCCGGCTATTATATATCCGGAAATATCGATTAACCGGACTTTTTTAACCGACTGAACAGCGCGCCAATCAAAACCGCCAGAAACTTTAAATTAAAAACGCCAACGCGCGCCAAGTCGAGAGGTTATCAATTCGATTGTTATATATATATATATATATATATATACTTTTTTTGTTGCGCACTTTTTTTTGTTGCATAGGGTATGTTTCACTTGGGAGCAATTTGAAAAAAATATCCGGTATTTAACTATCCGGAATTCTCAATAAACCGGACCGTTTGAAAAAAAAATATCGTCTTATTTCGAAAATTCTTTTTTTGTTGGATAGAGAAAAATCCACTTAGGCAAAATCTGCAAACAAATAATCGATTATCCGGCTGTTATATATCCGGAAATGTCGATGAACCGGAGTTTTTTTAAACTATTTATCCGATTTCATAATATTTTCATTGTTTAACAGAAGTTTACAACAATGACTTTATTTATTGGCATTGATAGGGATTGTTTTACAATATACATTGTTGAGCACAAGTTGCTACTTGAATTTCTTTATGAATAATAATATGGGGCGAAGCCCCCTGCTTAATTAAAAACTAAAAAGGGAAAAATAACATAACCTTTCTAGAAAAAAAGGAAAACCGACTTTAAGGAAAATGCGCTAAAAAGTAAAAAATAGTTTTTAATTTTACGAATGAGTTGAAAAAATTGATTTATTGAATATCAATTTTATATTTTGGCGCCGATTTAAAAAAGTTGCACTAAGTATAAAATTGATATCCAATAATTCAATTTTGTCAACTCATTCATAAAATTAAATATTATTTTTTACTTTTTAGCGCATTTTCCTTAAAGTCAGTTTTCCTTTTTAACCGACTGCCCAGCGCGCCCACCAAAACTACAAAAAAAAAATCCAAAATAAAACCGCCAGAAACTTTAAATTAAAACCGCCAACGCGCGCCAAGTCGAGAGGTTATAGATTCGACCTTTATGTATTTTTTATGTATGTGCGCGCGGGATTTCGATTTTACTTCAGATATTTGGACAATTTTTTTTTGTTGGATAGGGGATGTTTCAAAGGGAAGCAATTTGAAATTTTTTTCCCGTTATCCGGTATTTAACTATCCGGATTTCACAATTAACAGGACCGTTTAAAAAAAAAATTCGTCCGATTTCGAAAATTCTTTTTTGGTTGGATAGAGAAAAATCCACTAAGGCAAAATCTTCAAAATAATAATAGGTTATCCGGCTGTTATATATCCGGAAAAGTCGATTAACCGGATTTTTTTAAACAATTTATCCGATTTCAAAATATTTTCATTGTTTAACGGAAGTTGTACAACAATGACATTTCGTTTAACATGCATTTATTGGCTTTGTTAGGAATTGTTTTAAAATATACATTGTTGAGCACAAGTTGCTACTAGAATTTCTTGGTGAATAGGGGGCGAAGCCCCCTGCTAAATTAAAAACTAAAAAGGGAAAAATAAAATAATCTTTCTAAAAAAAAAGGAAAACCGACTTTAAGAAAAATGCGCTAAAAAGTAAAAAATAATGTTTAATTTTACGAATGAGTTGAAAAAATTGAATTATTGAATATCAATTTTATACGTAGTACAACTTTTGGAAGTTGGTGCCAATTTACAAAAATCAGACCTAAATTTTGGCGCCGATTTCAAAAAGTTGTACTACGTATAAAATTGATATTCAATAATTCAATTTTTTCAACACTCATTCGTAAAATTAAAAATTATTTTTTACTTTTTAGCGCATTTTTCTTAAAGTCGGTTTTCCTTTTTTTTAGAAAGATTATTTTATTTCTATAAAAATTATTTTATTTTAATAGTTTCTCCAACTTCAAAATGTTTTCATTGTTTGATAGAAGTTGTACAACAATGACATTTCGTTTACCCAGCATTTATTGGCATGGCGAAGGATTGTTTTACAATATACATTGTTGAGAAAAAATGTGTGCACAAGTTTTACTTGCATTTCTTGGTGAATAATCAGGGTCAGACTTACAAGTTTAGGGGCTCAGGGCAAAAGCACATTGGGGGGGGGGGGGGGGGGGGGGGCTTCCAACGTTCCTTAAAATAAAACTGCTACATTTATATTTAAGCACAAAATGCAAATCATATTTAATGAAAAATAATACTTCTAGGTAAATAATGCAAAAAAACTTATATATTTTAAAATTACTAAAATATTTTTTTTCCTAAGAAGTCAAATTAACGTTAATGGTGTAGTACTTAAAACAAATTTCATACGTTTTCCTGTGATTTCTCTCCTTTTAGATTTCTTTTAGTTGATCCAGATGGAT
The DNA here is from genome assembly GCA_963932185.1 of Troglohyphantes excavatus. Lineage (NCBI taxonomy): Eukaryota > Metazoa > Arthropoda > Arachnida > Araneae > Linyphiidae > Troglohyphantes > Troglohyphantes excavatus. Next base: position 69,932,626 of record OZ010666.1, on the reverse strand, counting down.
GGATATGTTCTATTATTTTATCGCAAATCACTAATGATTAAAATATTATACAATTATTACAATCCACATGCCAATTAGTAAACACTATAAACAGTTTGTTTATCGTCTTGGTCATGAATTGAATTTTGATACAAAGGGAATTGTGATCCGAAAGGAATTCCTTTGGAAAACGTGATTCGAAAGATGACATGCATCATGGACGTGCTCGTGCAGGAAACATGAAAGGGAATTCAAATGGATAAAATAGTAGAAATTTTGCCAAAAAATCAACAAAGAAACTATTAATTTAAGAAAATCATTAGTTTGTAAATTTTTTAAGCACTTTTTTTAGCTTTATAAGCAGTTTTGGACGGCCCCTTAAAATGAGGGGCCCTGGGCAAGTGCGCCAAATGCCCTACCGTAAATCAGTCTCTGTGAATAATAGCTGGGGGAGAATCTCCAGCTAAATTAAAAACTAAAAAGGGAAAACTAAAATAATATTTTCTTAATAAAAGAAAAACAGACTAAGAAAAATGCGCTAAAAAGTACAAAATAATTTTTAATTTTACGAACGAGCTGAAAAAATTCAATTATTTAATATCGATTTTATACATATTACAACATTTTGAAGTTGGTGTGTCAATTCACAAAAATCATACATAAATTTTGGCACAGATTTTTGTTTTAATATGTATAAAATTGTATTAAAAAATTAAATTTTTTCAACTCGTTCGCAAAATTAAAAATTATTTTGTACTTTTTAGTGCATTTTTCTTAAAGTCGGCTTTCCTTTAAAAAAAAAATTATAAATTAATTTTTTTTTAATCAGCAACATTACTTTTTGCTTTTAGGGTGATCTATTCCGATGTTACAACTCTGGAGGGAATAGCATAATTAACAAAAAATTCGTCTCCTACGATAGGAAACGTGCGTGCAAATATTGAAATAAAGCGAAAAAAGTATGGGACGGGGAGGAACACCTGCGCTGTCAAACGTAACAGCCGTCTTAATTCCTTCCATTAGCGAAGTTTTTGTTAGCGACCAATTCCTATTTGTATTACCCGCTGAAATGAGTTTCACGTAAAACACCTCTGGTCGTGTTTCGAACCAGTCACATCTAATTTTTATTTTCTGTTTTCACATAATAAGTCTTGTGTGTGTGAAATTCATGGAATCAATTTCCCCACCAAGTTGATTTGTAGCTCTCTCACTCGAGCTAATTTTCAACAAGATTTGATTCAGTGAATTTTGCACGATTGCAATTGAATCGGTATTTGTAAAAAGGGGATATGTTCCATGTTAAGCCTATGGAACACATCCATTCCCCCCCCCCCCCCCCTTTTTTTTTTTTACAAATGCTGATTCAATTTGAGTGAGTGATAATTTTTTTTTTGTTAAGGTACTTTTTTTCAAATAATTGTAGTATTTCCATTTCCTAATTTAACTCTGAAAAAGTAGCGATATGACTTAGTGTTCGTATAAACGACAAATCTCTACCTTTCCCGGGTAAACTGAAGTTTGTAGACTAATTTGTTCGGAAAAGGAATATTTCATGTAAATTCTGTGAGTTATTAAAATTCCTAAAAATTAAATTTAGATCTACTAAAATGGCTGATTATTTATTAATTAGAATATTTGCTGAGTGACATGTGTCGACATGTATAGAAGTACACGATTAAAGCGGTAATGAAATATCGGAATTGTAAAGTTATTTTCACTTCCCATGATAGTTTACTTTATATTTCCAATACACGTATTGCGTGACGGTTTTTTTAAAAATTATTTTAATAGAAATTGCTCTAAAACAATACCCTAATGCTTTAGATTTAAAAAATATTTCAACAAAGAGTATTTATATAAAATTTAATTTCATGTACAATACTAGAAATTTTTTTGATCCATGGCCGACTGTAGACGTCCAAATCGCTTAGAGGGATTTAAAAAACATTTCTCAGTATTACATTCCCTATTTTGTCCAAATTTATCATTGCAATTCTATGGCTCAATTAATCCCCTTAGTCAATATACTTAATATTAAAGTCAATGAGTTTTCTAATGCTCATTCCATAGCAAACTTTAAAAGGTCCTATTTCAAAACTTTGTTTTTGTACTTATACCACTTGGCGGTCAGGTCGCTCACAGCTCCACGCTTTACAATTCGAACAGCAAAATGTATTGCAGGTATAAAAAGTTATAATTTAAATAAAGTATCTATCATAATATAGTCAAATTTAATTTATTTACTTTTTATGTAGATACATACAGAAAAGTGCTTTCTTATAACGTTAGTAAAAGCGGTTTCTTTTTCGAACATTGTTCTGAACGGTAAAATGACAGCAATTTATAAAAATTAGGTCAGCATCCAAAGAGGTAAAATGACGGTTTTTCTAATGCTCATTCCATAGCTCTGAGTACCCACATGCGTTCAAAGTCTGTCAAATCGCGTTTCTTACCCATAATTCTTCGAACAAAACGCTTCTAATAACCTCGTAAGACTGTCTCTTTCTTCTTTTTTTATACCTTTCACCACGCCCTGAAACAGTGTAACAGTCATATATATTTTTTAATTTTCTGTAAGAAATATAATATATTTTAAAAATATTTTTTTTAATTTCTCATATGAACTGATGATTTTTTTTTCTTACAAAATACGAATCGCTAACAACGTTTCTTTTCTGTTATAAATGTAGCAGACAACACGCGAACGTTAAAAAAAAAATTTCATGGGGTCTTATATTAAACGCATATTAAGCGAAATTTAAATAAATTTTAAGTTGCATGCCCGACTGTATCTTTAATTATGTAATAAATTAACTAGTAAGTTAGAGATAATTAGTAATAGTTAGTTTACAATTACATTATGTAATAGATGTTTTGTTATGAATTATTTAGTATAATAATTAGGCCACTAGTGAGTGTAATTTCTTAATGACTTATTCCAGCATTTAGTGCCAAGCATCGCAATTATGTAACGCATTTTTAGAAATATTCAAATGATCTATGTTTTGAAAATATTAAAAAAAAAAGTAATAAAGTGTAATTAGAAAAATATTTGAAAAAGAAAAATTGGGGCACTGAATTGCGTTAGGGAATATATTTTATGGAATAAGATTTAATAAAGATTTATGGATTTTTTAAATTAAAATTAATATATGATTTTGTATATGTTTTAATAAAAATGTTTGCTTGTTTTTCAGACTAGAAATGTAAGGTTTTTTTTCCTTATCCGTTTATTAGCTTATTTAAACTGCTTTCGAATATTACTGAGTATTGTTTTTGTATATTATATGTTAAACAATTACACAATTTTTTTTAAATAACAAATTTAAGTGAAAATCTTTTGAGAAATATTATATTTGTCACATAATAATTAAATATTATATTGCTTAGTAATTAATTAAAAGTGTAAGAATTTTTTTTCTTTCAGGCAAAATGTTTAATTATTTGTATTATTTTATCACTATCCATTTAATAACATTGTTATACTACATTTATAGAATATTTTATCAAATATTATTGTATTGTCTTGTAGAATATTATGTTTTATTGTTTAATATTTAATTAAAGTTTTAAATAAATTTTTTTCCTTAAAATTTTTTTAAGCATTTTTGTTATTTTCATGACTATATATTAGTATTGTTATACTCTTTTTTAGAATTTTTCCTCAAATATTAAGTAATGTCTTGTAATATGTCTTGTAGAATATTATATTTTTATGTTTAATATCTAAATACTTTTTTCCTAGGAAATAATTTTGAGCATTTATATTACTTTAATCACTATCAATATATTAGCATTGTCATACTCTTTTTAGAATCTTTGCTTGAATATTAAGTAATGTCTTGTAATATATCTAGGGATGAACCGGATAGTGGTTTTGCCGGATATCGGATATCCGGCGCACATTATAAATAATTATAAAGCACATTATAAATAGAATCATATATCCGAACTGGGTTTTGCCGGATATCCGGCAGTTTATTTTTTTTATTAAATTATGTTCTCATACACACTAGAAAAATCGGAAATCGGTCAAAAATTATAAAATATATTTTTATTCTATATTATTCCCCAATTCCTTACCTTTAAAGTGATATCAAGATTGAATAAACATTAAAAAACTTTTTTTATTTACAAAGGGTTATTCTAGGGTGCTGCTAGCAATGGGCGTATGTTTTGTACACTTTAAACTCAATTTCTGAATAATTGTATTTTTACCATATGCCCTTTTATTCCAAACATGAAAACTCGAGTTTGATTAAACTTTTGAGAAATTTATTGTTAAATTCAACTTTATATTAATTGTCAAATGTTATAATCCTCCACCATAACGATTCGTTAAAAAAAAATTAATAGAATTTTAAAGTTAAAAATTTGAAAAAAGTGGGTTATTTAAGGACTCTCAAAGTAAAAAATATATATAAAAAAAACTTTTAATGCTATAAGCTTTTTGGAGGGTCATAACTTTAAGAAAGATACTTCAAGTAATTGCAATAAAAATTATGCTTCTAGATGAATTACAACTTGCATAATCATGTTTAAAAAAAATGTTCAAGTGTGATTTTAACAGTTCTTTAATAATTTATTCATATTTATACAGATTTTGAAACGGACAGATCTGTATTGTACAATGCGTTTGAAAATGTAATTTTGAAATACAGTTAAACCCCAATTTTACGTTTTTCAGGGGACCAATAAAAAAAAAACGTACGATGCGGGAAAACGTAAAAACGGGGTGCGCTGAAAAACAAACTTTTAAAAAGTTGAAAATAAAGATATACATAGTACTAGTCACATTTACATGACAATATTATACATTTTAACTGGCTTATCACATTTTTCAATCATTTTATTTTTACCAATCACATCTTTTTTACAAAAAAAATCAGTTATTTCCGATTGCTTTCGATTTTTTGTGTGCAATTCTAATAAGGCATTTTCGATTACTGACAAGGTTTGCAACTGTTTTTCTTGTGACTCGTGTCCAAGAACATAGTTCCTCAATAAATTTAATCTATTCTTTGCGGCATTAAAAGAGGGAATTCCGAGACCTCATCACAAGTATCGTCATCCTCTTCTGACGAACATTCCATGATTTCAGCTATGGATTGAATAGCATCAATTTCAGAAGTCATCACGTTCTCATCACATGTCACATATTCTTCAAAATTAATGGTAGGGTCATTAAAGCAATCAACAGGAACTTCATCACGATCAATCGGAACATCACGGCCATCAGTTGCATCAATATTTGTTCCATTCAGTTTTTTCAGAAAGCCGCCTTCCGCAAATGAGTGCGAAACACAATTTTTTGTGACATTGTTCCAGGATGAAGAAATAAAGTGCATTGCTTCCAAAACATTAATTTTTTGTTTCCACGCATCTTTTAAGTTGCCGTTGTCAATTTCGGATAGAATTCGTCTCACCAGCTGTTTTCGGTAAGCAACTTTAAAAGATCGTATAATGCCCAAGTCGCACGGTTGCAGCTTACTTGTACAATTGGGAGGGAAAAATTCAGTCCGTACATTTTTCAATTTTAAGTCCATATACGCAGTACATTGGTCAATAAAGAGAATGATCTTTCTATTTTCCAATCGCATTTTTTTGTCGAGTTTTCGTAAAAAATCATTGAAAAGAGCTTGGGTCATCCAAGCTTTTTTATTGGCTTCATAACATGTAGGAAAACTTTTCACGTTTTTGAAGCAACATGGATTTTTAGATTTTCCTATAATTAAGGGTGTTAATTTTTCACTCGCATCAGAGTTACAGCACAGCAAAACAGTCAACCTCATCTTCGACATTTTCCCACCAAACCATGCTTCTCCTTTCACAAAAAAAGTTTTATCTGGCAGTAGATTGAAAAAAAGCTCAGTTTCATCTGCATTGAAAATGTCTTTTTCTTCATAGCCATCAATTAAAGATGGAAGAGTTTTATTTTTCCAATCATCAATTGTTGTTACATCGACACTTGCAGATTCCCCACAAAGTGATCGGTGCACGAGATTGTAGCGTTTCTTTAAACGATCTATCCAGCCGTTAGAAGCGTTAAAATTGCTCAACTCAAGCCGAGCGGCAATTTTTAAAGCTTTTTCCCTCAGTATTGTGCCATTTATTGGAGCATTAGCGGAGCGAGCTTGTTTAAACCATTTAATCAATATGTTTTCAAGTTCATTATACGGCGAACTTTTCAAAGTTTTCCACTTCTTAGCATTGCCGTAACCCAAATTTTCATAGCTGGTCTCGATGGCGTCTTTCTGTTTCAAAATTGTTTGCAGTGTTGAAACTGCAAATCCAAGAGACTTTGCCATTTCCACCTTTGTCCCGTGAAATGCGTTGGCCTTTTCTATAATGTTGGCTTTTTCTGCAACCGAAAAGCTTTTGCGTTTTTTCGATGTCATTTTTACTGCGTCTGAACACAACGAAATGATTGAGAGTCAGAAAGAGCGTAGAGTATCGCTCGCCTTTCGTATTGGCTATCTGTTAGTTGCGCCAAGGCTAAACTAGATGCGCGCGCATCTAGTTTTGCCTTGGTAGCACTCCGCACCTGGTCGTCACGTGACAGCTAAGGAATGCGAAAACCAGTGATCAAAATCAGTTTCAGGTGCCTTTGCGTCTGGAAACATGCCTAGACGTTAGTTTTACAAATGAAAGTGAAAGAATATTCGAAAAAAAAATGATACTTGGTCAAAAAAGAAAAACGATCGATCCGGGAAATCGTATAAATGAAAAACGTATAACCGGGGAAAAAAACACATTATCATTATAGAGATTGCATGCGACTTACAGAAAAAAACGTACAAAACGGGAAAAACGTAAAATCGGGGTTTCACTGTATTTCCAAATTGCTGATATAAATTTCGCCATATTTAAATCCTGAAACTAACTTTTAGACTGGAAAATAAAACAATTTCTAATATACAACGAACAGAGATGTAGCTATGTACTCTACACACCACCACCTATGTGAATTGTTCAAACTTGAAGATACACCACTATAGTGGCGTGTTTCGAATGTCTGCAGCATATCTTCCTTGCTATCTATTCTCTGTGACTCACCGCGTTTGAGTCTGAAACGCACTCCTTACCCACCTGAATAGCCCAAGTAAAATTCAAGGGAGAATCTACACACTTTGAATACAGAATACAGTGTGTAGAATTTTCAGGAAAATACTTAAAGCAAGAACAAATATAATTGATCGCCACAAAAAACAATCTTCGATGATTTATTTATCCGGATATTCGGCTTGGTAAATCGGATATCCGGCACTTTACTTCCGGATATCGGAAACCGGATATCCGTTTCATCCCTAAATATATCATTTAGAATATTATATGTAATGTACTTTTGATGTACGATATACAAGCAGCAATGCTTGAACGTTTTGCGAAATGTCCTGGCTGTAAGCCTTTATAGTTTCATATTTAAATAAGTTTTTCCAGGAAATTATATGTAATACAGGAAGAAAAATTCATTTCAAAATCATTTTTTTTCTTCTTTAGATGTAAAATACGCCACGGAAAATTTGTGTGGTGTCAATTACTGCACTTGCTATCGATGCCTATTTACAACGTCCTCTCCAACATCTATGAAGTTTCACGTAGTTCGCCACAACTACAAGGAAAACGCATACGTATGTGACGTCTGTTATGAAAGATTTCAAAAATACAGCAAGTTCAAAATTCATGTTTCACAACATCGAAACAAACTTTATCATGAGTGTGATAATTGCTATCGTAAATACGATAGACAAGCTGCTATGCTTGAAAGTTTTTCGAAATGCCCTGGCTGTAAGCCTTTATTCTAATTCGGGGTGAATTACTACACTAGCAGTATGTGTCTGTTTACAACGTCATCTCTAATATCAATGAAGTTTCACGTGGTACGTCACAACTATAAGGAAAATACATTCGTTTGTGGAGTCTGTTATGAGAGATACCAAAAGAACAGCAAATACAAAATCCACGTATCACAACATCGAAACAAACTTTATCATAAGTGTGATAATTGCTATCGTAAATACGATAGACAAGCTGCTATGCTTGAACGTTTTTCGAAATGTCCTGGCTGTAAGCCTTTATTCTAATTCGGGGTGAATTACTACACTAGCAGTATGTGTCTGTTTACAACGTCATCTCTAATATCAATGAAGTTTCACGTGGTACGCCACAACTATAAGGAAAATACATACGTTTGTGGAGTCTGTTATGAGAGATACCAAAAGTACAGCAAATACAAAATCCACGTATCACAACATCGAAACAAACTTTATCATGAGTGTGATAATTGCTATCGTAAATACGATAGACAAGCTGCTATGCTTGAACGTTTTTCGATATGTCCTGGCTGTAAGCCTTTATTCTAATTCGGGGTGAATATAACGTGACTTTAATGTGCACATTGTTATTTTATAAATGTAAACCCATTATTTTATTCAGTGAATATTGTTATTTATACATATGTATGAGGCTTAATAAGGTTTATGATATAGTTATGTATTATTTTGTTTTAACTAACAACTCTAACTAATAACAGCTTAGATTTAATTTTTTATTGAAATTGTTATAATACTACCGAAGGAAAAGTCAGTAAATTAAAATTAAGAAATCGTTTCCGTTTTCTAATAAAGAAAAGCATATTCTTTACATTATTCACATTTCATTTCACATTATTCCATGTAAATGGACTTAATCACTTTTTTTGTCTACTAAAAATACTATAAGTTTTCTAATAAATATTTAAAAAAGAACTTTAACAAAAATCGTTTGCATTTAAAAAAAATCAAAGCTTGAATAAATTTAACCCTGTGATTTTCTACTCTGTTTATGCACGTGACGTCATAAGTGGAATACACAAAAGCAATTGTTTAAAATTCTGTGTATGTAAGTAAAAGAAAATATCGTTTGCAAAACCACATAGATTTTTTTTATTCCATGTAAAATGGATTCTTTATTCCGCAACAGTTAATCTCGACACCAGATCAGGCATGTTGGACATTGGTATGTATTTCCACGAACAGAACATGTAATTTTCAAAACAAAATATGCATGATATGCAAATGACTTCACGTGCATTTGTTATTTGTTGATGGAGACCACGCGGTTATTCACCAATCACAGAGGCTAATCGACCATGATGTGCATAGTGTCTATTAAAATGGGTTGTTATTTATTCCACATTATAATTATGGTTAAATAATTACTAAAAAAGTTGCATAGTTTCAAATGCTAATTTTTTTTTTGAAAAATGATACCAGTAAATGTGTCACAATCTTAACGTAAAAGCCATATTAATATTACCTTTCGTACAATAGTGAAGTTTTATATAATATTTAAATTTGAAACAGTAGATAATCGTTCAAAATTTGTTTGTGATATTTTCATAATGAATATAAAAGTGTAGAAAAATTGCACGAGGCCGATCATTGCACTTACCTAACTAATTCTCGATATTAAATATTATTAGTTAGTAATAATTTAATATTGATCTGTTTTTCGGATTACGTAAGTAAGTTAAGTTTCAAGCAGAGGGCGATTGAAAATTAATAATTAAATTTTACAATAGAACAATGGAAAAAGAGTTTCAAATTTTTCGTTAACCAAATTTAAAACCATTTTTAAAAATAAATTTGACATTTACAATAAATGTGTTTTTAATTATGTTTATCAAGTTACTTCAAATAAGTATTTTGTTAATAAAGATTTATTTGAAATAACTAGTTTTTTTTAAGACCAATACCGTGTAGGGAGGGGGGCGGGCATATGATTTTGTGATTATTTGAGTGGAGGGGGAGATCACTGCATGTTAGATTGATTTAGTGGTTGTTGTCAAAAGGTTGTTAAAATGTTTGACTTCCTGATTTTGTAGAACAAGACAAGAACAGTGCTATTTTTTTCCTACGTCAATCTTCTACGATTACATAGAGGACAAAATTAATGGGCTGGTCTATGGGCGATACGGGCCCCTTCCCTGGAACAGCCGATGCGTGGCCCTGTGCAAACCCAGTGCCTAGTAGCATTGTCCCGTTTAATCCTCCACACAAACTTATGAATAAGTTTTAGTAAAACTTATGAATTACGGAACTTATGAAAAAGTTGTCAGATTTTTTTTTATCAATTACAAAGTGTAGTTGCACATGAAGGGGCCATTGGAAGAAGGAGTTAACTGACAAAAATCCCTTTCCTAAACGGCAAGTTTTGTTTGGTTTTTGTTAATTAACGTCGCACTAGAGCAGCACAGTGGGCTATTGGTGACGGTTAAAGGCCTATCTCGAAGGAAAAACCCGGGAACGATGCCTCGTATTTTTTAACCATGGTCAGATGAGGAAACACCTCAACTGGCACACAACCCCTTCAATAGACGTCGAGACTTTGGACCCCGATCAGATTTATCGTATACACACCGATAATTTTTTTGTGAATGTTCTGGACGACATTTCTAGTATTTTGTAGTGAAGCTGGCAACCATCCGATCACAAGATCACTACTTTTTTACTTTTCTTAGTCAAGTCCGTCGCACAGGATCGAACAAGAAACCCTTTGATTCCCAGCTGACGCCTTTATCCACTCGGCACGGTGGCCCGAAAAACAGCAGAGAATTCCTAGCTCGATCCTGTGCGACGGACTTGACAAAGAAAAGTTTAAGAAAAAGTAGTGATCTTTACATAATAGTTTTTTTTTGTCTATAAATATAATATATATATATAATAACTATAAATATTTTATAGACATGAAATTAGAAATGCTCACCATGTACGAACCAACGAGGAATGCGGCATTCACACGTTTCTCTCCATGTGTAGTGGTGTAATGAACTATCTTTTTTTTTGCCAGGGTCCTGGACTGGAAAAAATGAATATGTTATTTGACATCATAACAACAAACAATGATTGGCATACTACACCAAGAAGCATAAAATTGTCAAAAATTAAAAAAAAACTAAAGTGGTTCAAAGTTGTTGTTTTTTAAATCATGTGAATTATATGTTTTATGAACATATTTATATACAGGAATTTTAACCTATGGAATGGCACGCCCCAAAAAATAACTGACATGTCAAACAGTTTGTAGTATAATACAGTTCAGTAATAGTTTGTAAGTATTTCAGAAAGGATCCATTTTTAAATCAATTCCCTTTTCCCATAATGATCTTCTGAATTAATATTCAGTTTTAACTGATCATAGATCCCTCCCAAATCACATTCCATTTTTCTTAACTATGTCTTCAACCACACAGTTCCATATCGATACATGGTCACTTGGAATGCGTGTGAACATATCTTTATTTTCATGATGGCAACAATCTCTCTTGGGCAATCCTAGTACTCAGTGCATTCTCACCCTAACAACCAAAGATGTAAGGAGTATCTCTGCGGTTTCGGCTTGCTAGCCGACTTTTTTCCATCTTACTCCAATAGAATAAACTCATAGGAAAAGCTACCATGGATCCAGAATTCTTGCTTAATTAGCTACGACATTTTACCAAAAGCCAAATCATTCTTCACATATATGGTTTAACCTAAAACACTTTCGTACGCTTTTAGAATAGTTATTTATCGAATTTGAGAAAATATATGTTTAGGGGATTTAATGTGACCAGATGTAGGAGCATTTTAATAGCGCACGTGCAGTATAGAAGATTTTTGTATTGGTTCAATTAGTCTTTAAATCGGCAGTCGGGTCACCACTTTTCCAATGTGCGGAATATAATCTAGAACGTTTCAATACCAAATGGAAATTTTATAGAACGCTAAATCGGTTTTTCGAACTTGAGAGTAGATTTCGAGCATCACAGATAATAAATAATTTATTAACCAAAGCTTTCAGATGTTTTAATTTTCATAAAAATTATTTATTTTCCTTTGAAAAATTAATACGAACTTCGAAGAAACATCTAAACTCGATTTTACTTATCCACTACGGCAATATTCATTCTTAATACTTCTATAAACATTTTCAGCATGTTCTTTCATTTATCCATAATGAAAAACAATTCTGTCATCAGTTTAACCTCGAAAGTTTAAGTTTGTAAATTCAATAATGAAAATGTACAACGTATATGAGTTATGTTTTTCTTTAGTTCCATTTATTTAAAATACCTTGTCAATAATAACAAGTAAAAAACTTCCATAATTCCAATAGAATTCTGTTTTTTTCCCTCCCTGTGCTTTCTTGCAAAGCATTTTTAATTACGATTTTCGCTTTTAAGAATCGGCAGTGCCAAAACGGTCGTCTACTTTTGCAAAATCTCTTCTTGAGCGGGAGTTTAAGTTTATTGTTTTATGTATTATGCATACCTTTCTACTTCCGCTGAAAAGACGAAAAGGAATTTAAAAAAAATTAAGATTGAATTGTTTTGTGTAGAAAAAGACGAATGGGAAACTTCGCATATTCCTTTGGGTTGTTTCAAAAAGATATTTTCTTCCGTGAAAAATGTTTCCCTTCAAGATGGGCTACCTTCCGATTATTCTTAAATAAAATTATTTTGAACTTTTATTTTGGCACTTTTAGAAGCAAAGATTAATGTTGTTGATGATGATAATATGCACAGACGGTTCAATATAATTTTTGGGCAGCATACTTCTGGCGCCCCTCCCCCACCCATTTCTACAAAATAACATTTTACATCAATTGAACATCTTGGACATAAGTATTTAAACTGGTTAAAAATAAAATATTTCACTTTCCAAATTAATTGCTACTAAACTTGAAGACTCTGAGTCAAAAATATGCATTTTTATTGTAAGAACATATTATATAAACTACACATAATCACTTAAAATATACAAATAGCTTACGATATAACAAAATATCTAATTAATTTACAATTTAAAAACGCTATACTCAAATTTGGCGCCCTCCTGAATCAGGCGCTCCAAGCGTTCACTTATGTGGCTTGGGTCTTAAGCCGACACAGCAATTATAAAGACGTCTAATTTGTATAGCTTAAGAATTATCCCACCAGAAAGCTTTAGAAAAGTAAAGCTTTTTGTTAGTTCGGTTACACATTTATAAATGCAATAAATTTGTATCCGAGCTAAAAAAAAAAAAGGCATCGCATCTTTTATGCAGGATTGAGCCCCCTAGTGTTGTTGGCTTGGTAATTTAGTATTGATATCACAATTTTTTTAGCCACAATTTCGAGGGATTTTTTTTAGATGGGGAGGGGGCTCAAAGTTTTTAACTTTTCTAAAGTTTTAAAATGGTAGACTGTAGATAATCCAGAATGGAGATCAAAGCAACAGTTTTTTTAACCGACTTCAGTGCGGCAACCAATACCACCAAACGCGCCAAGAAAGAGGTTATATGCGTATTGTGTATTTTTTTCTTCTCTGCATTATTTTGATACTGTTGTAAAAAATATTCAAGTTAACATTTTTTAAATAATATTTGGAGGAAGTTAAAAAAGACGCAAAATATTTAATAAAAATGCTTGTGTTTATTATTATTTATTATTATTTGTTTTTATTATTATTTCGTTATCTTAATGATAGATGTTATATACAGTTATGAGAATGCAAAACAATTTCAATAATGAATGTACATAAATTTCAAAACAGTACATGCTAAAATAAATCTAGTGACTTTGTCAAACTAGCATGCACATAGTTCGTGTGTCATAAAGAATAGCTTTTTACAATTGCAACACAAAATAAATCAATGAGATTATTGTACTACTTCCACTTAAGTATTCACAGAATTTTCTAAGTCTATTGACAATCAATAAGATAGTTCATAAAATACTTTACTTAGGGAAAAAAACTTTGCTCATATTTGGACGAAATTAATCATTTTTAGTATGTATATGTTTAATACATAAAGCCTTAAATCAGGAGTTTTTTTTTAATTAAATTAAGTAGTTTTTAACAGGCATTATGACAATTAAAAAAAAATCTGAAAATTTAATTATTGTAAAATATAATAAAAACTATTTGATTAGTATCGACAATTTGTTATTTTTAAAATTTATAAAGTACTATTAAAATACAAATACAACGTAAATATACGCAATTAAAACACATAAAACCCAATACTGCTTCACTTTGCAAATATAATACTGCTTTTCTTGGCGTTTCGATACTATTCATTTCAGTTTTATCAACACCTATATCGATAATAAGTCTATTGATATCTGTAGAGGAGGAATTCAAAAATATCGATAGAAATGTGTGAGCAGTATATCAGAAACACCGAAATTTGTTTCCCTTTGCCAAATGAAAAATAAACTTTATAGAGTTATTAATTTTAGTTTTAAAATTTATAATTTTTTTAGTTTTAAAATTTATCATTTTTTTAGTTTTAAAATTTATCATTTTTTTAGTTTTAAAATTTATCATTTTTTTAGTTTTAAAATTTATCATTTTTTTTGTGTTATAAATATAAGTTAAATAAGTTTTTTAATAATCAAAAATAATCAATATTCCAAAATTCTCAGAGGAAAAATTTAACCATAAATCCAATCTATGTCAATTTTATATATTTGTGCCTTTTTTGCACATAATAATAATGTATATAATGATTTTAAAATGATTTTTTTATATCTAAAACTTTTATTCTATATTTTATCATACTATAGTACAACTGAAGAGCTTAATTTCAAAAGGGAAAATGAATTTAACAGAAGTAGCGAACGCTGCTTGACGACAAATTTCTAACAATTCACATGTATTGTCCCAGTTTCACATTTAAAAGTGGAGCACTTGAATTTCGTCGCCAAGCAGCTTTCACTACGGCTGCTGAATTCCAGTCATTCCTATTTTCCCTTTTAAAAGTTTAAAATTCCTTTCAAATCATTAACACATGATCGCCTTAAAAAATGTATGATTCATTGCTTTTCAGGTTTAGTCAATTAGGAAACAAAGATAATTATTTTATTAATATATTTTATACATTTCCTTTTGCGAAATAGTATGTTTTTTTATGTGCGATCACTGGTGCTCGTCACTGTATTCTGCGGCAAACGAGTATGCTCTCTTAAACCATCATGGTTTTTGTACTCTGTTTGACTTAATAAACAAACTGTAGAAAATTGGCCTGGTTCCGAAAACTAATTCCTCAAAGTTGTCTTGCACACGGACAATAAATGTGCGGTAATGTTTATTTATTTTTCACATAAACGTGTTTTGGAATAATTGCGTATAAATATATTATTGAATGAACACTGAAGAGATGAAGAGAGTGTTACTCTCTTAAAGCAACTCGTTGGAATATACAGAAGAGCCATAACGGTTGCTTTAAATAGCGAATCACACAGAAAATGTGAGCGAAAGTGTTGAACACCGCGGACCGATTTTAAAGACGTATTCACGTCAAAAACAGCCATGTTTCTGCATTCGAGTCAATTTTAGAAAACCATAACAAGAGAAAAGACGTTTATCAAAATAAATATATCAACTTCATTAATAAAATAATAATAATAATAAAGGAAAGAAAAATCCGATTTAATACTGTCGTTCCCTTCTCTATCAATTCACTGATAACTACAGTGCCTTTGGAGAAAAACCGGTATTTACAAAATCAGGACATTTGGCATATTATCTATTTCCGAATCGCCATTTTCACCCCGCGGAAGCTTTTCACTTTCGAAAAGTGAAAAAATAAAAAAAGAACCCCTTTCCTTTGCGATTGGTGTCAATAAAAGCGATGCATGCGAGTCGAAATATATGAATGTTTTTCGGAAGATAAATAACTCTGTAGGAATGTATGGTTTGTTTAGGTGCAACAGCGGTGTGTAGAGAATTTATTTTTCGGGGGAATATTTAGTGGTATAGTGCTTGTGAAATTTGCATGCTTTCTGTTAGCGGATTTTTATGATTTATTCTGTCTGATGTTCCGAAAAAGATTTCTGAAAGCATCGACATTTCCTAATAGTTTAACTTGAGGAACTCAAACGATATTCTAAAAAAGAAGAGCTAAAATTTATTCATATGGGCATTTGTTAAAAAAAAATTTAGACATATGTATTATGCAAGCATGACATGACCTTAGTCGTTATGAAAAATAAATTAAATGGAATAATGCAACAATAATAATGCAATGAAATAATAACGCAAAGACATTTTCAGAATGATAGGGCATGACTGCAATAGTTAACATAGGTGGGGAAAATACAGAAAGATTCTAAATAATCTAACATTTCAAAATCGTCTATGCTGACGAACGAAAATAGTAACATTGTCTTTCAAAACATGTACAAGGAAAATATTCCACAACACTGCAATATCCCTACTTCAAATAGAAAAATGACCGATAAGTAACACTTTAAAATTGAGTGATATATTTGTAATTATACGCAATTATTCCAAAACACGTTTATATGAAAACATTACCGCACAGTTAGACATGTGCAAGACAACTTTGAGGAATAATTTTGCGGGACCAGACCAATTTTCTACAGTTTGTTTATTAAGTCATATAGAGTACAAAAAAAACACCATGGCGTTCTCGGGATGGTAGTTTACAAAAAATGGAGGCTATTTAAAATGGCGGCTGCAATACTTTGAGGTTATATATTTCGCGTTACTTTTATCCGAGTAGTTCGATTTTAATTTCAAATCAAAGTTAATTATACTACATTTATTTGTTCAATTACATTTAAATACGAAAAATTATTCATTCTTGAAACAATTGCGTAAAAACCAAAAATTATTCATTCTTGAAACATTTGCGTAAAAACCAAAATTAAAATTTCGAAATCATTTTTTGTAAAACAATAGCAGCATAAAATTATATAATTTATTATATATACCATGGGAGACATTATTAGCTTTTGTTTAAAATAATCAGCAGTAAAATCAGAATTGTTGTTTGGTAGATATGAGGGAATATGTAATACAATCTTTGTGCAAAAGTTTAAGATGGTGTCCGGTTTATAACTCTTTAATACACCATACCTCTTATTATTTTTATCCCATTAGCTCGAAATTTGCATTAAATCAAAGCTAATTTATTAATCTTCATTCGTGCTGTAAAATAAATTTAAAAAACGTTAAATCAAACAAAAATTACCTAACATTTAAATTTAGTCACAAATTTCTGTTGAATTGAAATTTTATAATATAAAAGCGGCATATAGAAAACAAATTTAATAAACATGTCCTGTGGCATATGATTGCTATCATTTACAACGTGGGGATATGAATTAAAAGAACTTGAATAGAAGAAACTAAGGAATATGTAACGAAACACTTTTGGTGAAATTTAAAATCCCGCTAGAGATACCTTCAAAACGCTATATTTCGGAATTAAAACACCATTGGATACACTTTGTTTTAAAAAGTGCTAATATAAATGTCGTTATTTTCAAGTCTAATGACCATTATAAACAATTCTTTCCGAGTCTTCAGTAAGAACCAAGTCAATATAGGAGAAGTAAATATTAGAAAGGATAGCCAAGAGCTATAATTTCCCATATAAAACATCTTAAATAAAACCAGGCAAAATTTTCAATCTACTATTGGTGAACAAAAATATATTTTCAGAATTTCAGACACGTACAATAAAAATAATTCTTTTGAATTTGTTTTCCGCCGCCATATTTTTTTAAAGCTAAAAACATGATCCCAAAAGGATCATCTTGGTTTTTATGCACTCTATATGACCTAATAAACAAACTGTAGAAATTTGGTTCGGTTCTGCAGAATTATTCCGAAATCGATTATTTTGGCTTCTGGCACAAGAAATAATGGAATATTTTTTTTTAATCGAAACTATTAACTCTGCAAAGATCGCACTCCTCCATGCAAGGTGAATCTAAATGTAGATGAAAAGAATTGGAAAGCTTATTTCTGGAATGTCCTCGCTTACTATTAGGGACCGTCACTTATTACGCCTGAGAGGCTCGCAAGAACTAACAAATGATCTATCGACCAGATTATTTCGCTCATAAAAAGAAAAGGTTTACCAGAGGTTCGAGTGGTTGTTTATTTTCTTTAATTTTATTGTACCGCTCAAGAAAGTCAGAAAAAAATGTTTTACCACGAGTGAAAAGGTTAATGCGAACTAGGCAATAGCTTTCTGTTGTGCAATATGTAAATATATTTATGTGTTAAGATGATCGTTTCTTATTATACTCTAGTCGAATGTGTGCTGGTCCTTGGTATGGTTTAATGTAAAAACCAAAAGCGGATCAAATCGCTATGTGTAGCATAATAAGTGACGGCCCTTAACAAGACTAACGCAATCCCAGTCCTTATCTTTCCAATTCCGTCCCACCTCTAATTCTATTCGCCTTGGACTGTGCCTCTTAAGCGCAGCGCAACGGCGGCAGTGTTAAAGAATAGCGACAATTTATTTAAAAATCTATTTTTAAAAAATTACCGACTCCAGTTAGAAATTCTTTTATAAAAATACGCCATGAAACTCCCTCATCTTAGAAAATATTTTCTCCCATTTACCCTAATTATCAAAATAAATCACCAATCTATTTTGAAATCTGAATTCATATTTTTTCCCAACACTTTCCTGGTGAAGAAATGTATTAAAAAAAGATGTATTCGCACCCTAAATCCAGGCACACAAATTCATATTAAACGTGATTGAACCATATAATAAAACCCAGGGGGCATATTTTAAAAGAAAAAGCAAGTGAAAAAATGAAAAAGCAATAAAGTAGTGAACAAAAGGAGCGCAAAAAAAAGTGCTTGTTTTTGATTTATTACCGACATTGTGATTTCAAAAACGACCTTGAAAATCGTCTGATTTTGAATAGTTGCCAGAAGCATGGAAATCAGGTATACAAGCATAGGAAGTAGGTGATTTTTTGAACAAAAGGACTCAGACCATTTTCGACTCGCCATAAAAATAGCTTCTGTTAAAATAATGTGGTTAAGTCACTTATTTTCCTCTTTCTTTTGCTATAGAAGCTCAGAAACTGCGTAAAAAAAATAAGTATCCTGTCTCTTTCAATAATTACAACTCTCTAAATTTACAATAATTAGAACTTTCAAAAAAATTATGTAATTTAAAAAAAAAAAAACACTCCAAAAAGTAGTAATTTCGGGAAACATTCTTCAATGTTTGCCATAGCTTTTAAAAACAATGGAGTGAAAGTATGTTTACTTTGTTTCTAGTGAGTTCGATTTCTGTGAAAAAGTGTAGTAATAACTAAAATGAAACGATTTTATATGTTTTATCATAAAAAAATATTTTGAATTTCAATTAAACTTTGGTAAATAATGGTCACATTTTTACCTTAAGCTCGCTATTTTACACACCTGCAAAACCGGTGCTGGCACCGGCGCCAGAGACAATGTTATTCAATTGGAATGCGGTCACCGCCACCGGTTTTCACGCTGTGTGAAAATATAGTTGTAATAATATTATAGATGGTATTTGAAAGTTTGTTTTCCTATTTTATTATTCTTATTTTCAACTGCAACTATAACTAACTCAGTACATTTGTTTTCAATAGAAAATCAATTAAAACCGGAAGTTAAAGCCCACTCTATACGAACGAGTAAAACCCGCACGAGCTTCTCGGTGATTCGAGAATTCATATCACATGGTATGAATTTTCAAATCACCGAGGAACTAGCGAGCGTCTTACTCTTTCTTGTAAAATAGGCCTGAACGGTTAATATTCCTTCTTTTTACTGTTGATTTGCAATACTTTTTAGACAATGTGTATGAAGTCACACTTCTTATAACCCTTCCCCTTTGTCACACAAAGTGTCACAGCTTCATAACCCCCCCCCCCCCCCCCCGGCTTGAGATTATTTGTGGACGGCCCCTGTGCCATCTACTATCAATATTTAAAATTGCAAAATTATTTAGAATCGTTCCTTTCTCGCACCAATAAATATTCACTGTGTAAAGGTGACTAGTGCACGTTAAATCCCACGTGGTGCCATCTCAAGCCTATGCCAGCAAGAGTGGGCTGCCAGGTCAGGTGATATCCCTCGCCATCTGACCATATTTCCAAATCACGAAGCAATGTTCCCGGGTCTTTCCTTCGAGATATATCCCGATCCACTGCCAAAGGCCCAATTTACAGATCTAGTGTGGCGTTAATTCCACAAACCCCAGAAAGGGATAAGAAGAGTAAAATATGCAGACCTATATATATCCGAAGAATTGACCTTTAAAATCTAACGAATCCTTCCAATCAATCCAAGGCCAACACGCCCTACAATTCTCAAGGCGCGCACAAAATTAAAAATATTCAAATTCGAGTGACCTAAGATCTAATAATGGACACCGAATGAGCCGTAACCATTGCAGAGGCATTTAAAAGGAAAATCGCCAATTGCTTGGAAATTCTGATGTAAAACCTACACGCGATCTCACGAGCAACCACTGCGAAGTGTGTGGGTCTCACGCAATGGGGTTGATGCAAGTCCCATTTAGCCAGGGTCGCAAAAAAATACAACAAACGGTCTTGAACTTTTTTTTGTTATTTAATCGTAATAAGTAACACATATCAATCATCACGAACGATGGAATTTGTAGTTTTACGGAGCTGTTATTGAGAGAAAGGTTAATAATGTTGTTACATTTCGCTAAAATGAAGCTAAAACAATATATTATTTGGATTCGCAACCAATTACATTTTACTGGTTTCTCATGGTTTGATGGTTTGACCCTAATTGTTACTTCGGCTGAGGTTGGAAGGAGAGGATTCCGGAGGCCTTGAACAGATTCGGGTACTAGAAGGTATATTCCCTAGACTTATAAAAAAAGTAGGCCTAGGCCGTAAAAAGAGTGCAGGCCCAATTTAACTGCTTTAAAATTTTTAATTAGCTAAGTTAGTTATGCTTTTCGTGTACAGCCGCGGAAAAAAAAAACGAACCACCGATGATTATTTCGTTAGTTTTTCTAGTAGAGCTAAACTTAATATACCATTTTGTAGGGAATAAAGTCTACTACACATTGATATACAAAAAAATTGCATAGGGGACTATCTTCATATTAAAATCCGCCCCAACTTTAAAATTTCCAATAGCAACACCCAATTTTGATTCAATATTTAAAATCTACGACAAAATTCATCGTAGAATATCAATTTGCAAGTCAT
This sequence comes from Troglohyphantes excavatus, assembly GCA_963932185.1. NCBI lineage: Eukaryota > Metazoa > Arthropoda > Arachnida > Araneae > Linyphiidae > Troglohyphantes > Troglohyphantes excavatus. Next base: position 69,911,637 of record OZ010666.1, on the reverse strand, counting down.
TTGGTTAAGTAGTTTTTTAATTATGAATATCGAAAGTTTAGAACTCGTAATGTTAAATGAATTTCTTAAACTTTTAATCATATCTTTCGAAATAATAATTTTATTAAACTGATATTTTTATCTGTGTTACTTCTAAACAACCCAAATAAAATACACTAACTTTGATTACTTATATGTATATTTTTTAATTTTATTTAAATTAGGATATTAATATTCATAAAATTTATGAATAGCAACCATGCTATATTTTGATAGTGATGGATTCAGAAAAACGTTTTATATGCATATCTAAAATTTCATGATTTTCCTCTTTGTAGTTTTTTGGCAATATTATAATGTGCATCAAATGATCATTTAAGGGGTCATAAACAAATTTAAAATCGGCAGAACTTAACAGAAATCTACTAATTTTGAGAATTAAAAGCGCTGTGATCACGTTGGCATAAAATTCTAAATTCTTATATAGAGGCGAAGAGTATAGCCCAGTAGAGATAGGATTTTGGGTTGCAAAAAATGGAGTAGTTTTGATTTTCGGGTATGTTGTATGTATCGACCCCCTCGTGAAAAATCCAAGTTTTCGACCTCCCACCCCTTGTGCGTTTTCCGCCATCTTGAAAAAACCGCTAAAAAAAGGCACTTTTTAAAGTTTTTCCTCGATAACTCTCTTCCAGTACATTTTAGGTTAAAAGTCACAATTACAATTTTAAAGAGGATTAAATTTCCTACAAATTTCATGTATAACATATTGCAAAATTCTGAACTTGTACTGAGATATAGGGCCGTAAAAATCTATATAAATTTCAAAAAAATGAAAAAAATCAAATATGTCGTTAGTTGTACTTGAATAACTTTTTTCTGTGCAGCTTAGCGTAAAATGCATAATAACCAATCTTGTAGAGGATAAAATTTACTACAAGATCCATACAAAATATTTGTAATTACTATGAACAGATGCCGAGAAATGTTGAAATAAAAATGTTGGTGAAAGTTGGCTGTAAACTGCAAATATCACCCTTTGTTGAAATTAGTATACCTGAAAGTAATATCTTTAATCTATTATGTATGTAATATATACATGCAGTTTACTTATGTAGTACATGAACTTGCATGCAATACATGAGATTTATGTCAAATTTAGGAGAATACAAAAACTTTACAATGAAAAACACAAATTTTTAAAGCATTTACAAATACCTATATTTAAACTTAATACAATTTGAAAATGCATCTTAACTTTTGTTTTAATGATATATACAAAATCTCAAATTAAAAATCCATCATAAAGTTTTGTTGTTTTAGCACAGGTGTGCTTGATGTATATAGTTCATTACTTCAACCAATAGGCAGTAGATCGTCAAACTCGTCTTCTTCCATGTTCAATTCAACCTCTGGTGCATTACTGCTGGACTGGAATCCACAATGAAGACATACTACGGAGCATCGAAGCCCAGCTTTTTTTGCAGCTGCATTTGTTACCACAAGTCTTTTTGCATTGGCACGAAATCATGTTAAGCAATGCCTGTGGAGCTGGTTCTTTATTCATTGGAACTGGAGTTAGGCCACCAATATCCTTCTTCCAGCCCCATTTGAGAGCGTCTTTTTCATACCCCATCCAGGTTTGAACTTAGAGATAAGTTCTACATGCCAGTGGCGTACGCAGGGGGGGGGGGTTGAGGGGGGTCACAACCCCCCCCCATCGATCTATTGTTTAATTTTTTTTTTTAAATATAATATTTTTTTTATTTGAAAAAAAAAAAGAAAAAATCAGAAAAATACAAATGTATTTTTTTACATTTAAGAATCTACATTTGTTTGCAGAATATTAAAACAAATTTATTTTGACTGTTGTCTCTGAAAACATTCAAAAGACCCAATTGGAATGTGGTTGTAGCTTTGACAATGAAATCGCTTGCAAACCTTTTTCAACAGTTTCCTTTCAAAGACGATTTGTATATATCATTAGTCAAATGCCCATCTTTTCCAAAGAAAGCAGTAATTGTAAACGTTCTGCCACCTGAAAGAATACTTCGAATTCTGAAAGAATACTAATTCTGAAAGAATACTAAATCTGAAAGAATACTTCGAATTCTGAAAGAATACTAATTCTGAAAGAATACTTCGTTTGAAAATGTACCCATGCGTCGAAATTGTAGCAAACACGTCTCAATACATATATCAAGAGCCACAAAGAACGGCTTTTCTGGAATTGTAATATATAGTCTACTTCGCTTCGTCCTAGTCTTTTCGTAATTATTGACTGTTGGACAGCCGGGCATGGGCATGGACATTGGATATGGGCATTGGTATTGTATGCTTGTGGAGTAAGTTTTCTACGGATTTTAGAATGGACCCTACACTACAACACTACATTGCCCCGAGAAGATAGTTCATGTTCATATAAGTTCAATGGATAAATGCAAAAGACAATCGAGTTTAGTTGCGTTTTTTTTCTAAAAAAAGCAAAAGCGAAGAAACAGAAAACACGCCGAATGAGAATTCTTGTGTTTCCGGTGCCACATCCCGAGTCTCCAAGATGCCGGCGATTTCGTCTTCATTTTCTTGTGGAGAGAATGTTAAAGACATTGGAATTGTTGCTCAATCAGGAAAGGTAAGATGAATACAGTCAATAAACTTTTTTTATAGATAATAACAACGTTGATCTTTTTTAATGTTTTAATCCCATTGTCAATTTCCATATATGCTTATTTAGAAGAGTTGAGGAGCGTGCAAAACTAAACGTGTAAATTTTTTTTTATAAACATTGAATTTTGTAAAAAAGTGTAATCTATATCCGTTTTTGCAAAAAAAAAATATTTCCCAAATTTTTATATAGTTATTTTTAAAACTTGAAAATTCCGGAGATCTGTCCATAGAAACAAATAAAACCAAACTTTTTTCTTTTGTTCTCGATTTGCGAATTTATGATATGTTCCATTTTGATAGCACGTTCCTCAATTAAAGCAATTGTGCTACTTCTACTTAGTTTAAAATTTAATTGATAAAATAAAAAGGACTTATACTTTGTACAAATATATATACATCAAGGTTGTTAAAAATGTATGCGAATAACAGTGGTGGCTCGTGAGTATGAAAAATGGGAGAACCGGAATTACAAATAAATTAAAGCATAACTGTGTAATTAAAAAGTTATATGGCGTTGCTCTTTGCGCTAACGTCACACAGTGTTTGTTTTGCTAAAATAACTTTTCTATTTAAATGTTTTAGGTAATTGTCCAAATCAAAATCCTCTCCTTTTTATTCAAAAACTTTTGTTTCACATAAACCTATTTGTTCAGTCTTCCACAATGTAAAATTTCTTGGAGCATAATTCAAACCGACAGCCCTGTATTAAATTATTGTCTCGTGTCTAGGATTGTTTTTCTTGCTTCGTTTTGTGATTGGTTGGTTGAATCAACCCCATATTTTATAATGTTGACGCCGTGCGTTTTCTTTGTATTTTTTTTTATAGTTTTTACCGGTTCCTGATAGAAGTTTCGAAAACTTTCGATGGGTTCTTTATTTTAAATCACCCCTTCGGTTGAAAAGAGAGAATAATTCTTACTTCGATACTATTCCTTGTTCGCTTAGGACTCACTCTTAGTCTCTAAAACATATAGCAAATTCAATACATTTGGCACGTCTGCTCAGAATTGAGTGACGATGCAGCTTCGACTGTCTTAAAATGTCATATTTAACTTAGAGATTTAATCTTATGACAGTTTAAGAATACGACGAAAAATGAAGTCCAATCCTTTGCAAACAGATTAGTGTTGAATCTTTTTGGCATTACTATAGCCAATACAGCACGAAACCACAATTTTTCGGTCACATATAAAAGAAAATCGAGAAATTTTAATAAATATTAACTGTTATTAATTGTTATTATTACTGGTATTTATGTATCATTAATTCCAAGGCTATTTTACACACATGTTTAAAGACTTTTATTGCATGGTAATGTATAAAAAAAAGGAAAAAAAGCATAGGAATAAATAACTTGAAAAGCTAAACATTTCTTATATAATAGTTAACATTTTAATAAACACTAAGATTACTACAACTGCATCAAATAGTTTTACTGCAATTTCATTAAGCATGCATTAGTAAATAAATTCGGTTTTCTTTTCAGCTTACGGACGCACAAATACTTTCGCTGATTCGTGATACATGGACACCGGATTATTCGTACTCATTTCCTTCATCAGGAAAAAGAAATTTGAAGTTTCAGTATAACTGGTTGAATCGTTGGAAATGGCTTTCCTACTCTGAGAATTTAGATGGGGCGTTTTGTAAACCATGTGCACTTTTCAGTGGAAGCTGTGCTGGTCGTGGTGGTCAACCCCTTGGAAAGTTAGTAAAGATAAAATTTAGCAATTGGAAAGATGCAGTGGAAGAATTTCGTAGACACCAGGAATCAAGTTACCACCAAACTAGCACACTAAAGGCAACAAACTTCCTCTCTGTAATGGAGAAACGGCAACAACCTGTAGACCTCCTGATAGATGAGGGACTTAGAAGCCAAACAGACACCAACCGCAAGCGCTTAATGCCAGTCATCGAAACCATCATTTTATTAGGAAGACAAGGTGTTGCATTAAGAGGTCACAGAGATTATGGACCTATAGATGATATTTCTGAGCCCGTTGAGAATGACGGGAATTTCCGAGCTCTGCTACGCTTTCGAGCAAGAGCTGGTGATGCTGATTTATACAAACATTTAACAACGGCAAGTAAAAATGCAATGTATATAAGTCCGAGAATCCAAAATGAAGTGATATCGACATGTAACAAAATTATTTTAGCGGAACTAGTGAAAAAAATCAACTCTGCTGATGGGTTTTGCGTGTTGGCAGATGAGACGACTGATATTTCTGGAATTCAACAGCTCTCTCTTTGTGCCCGATTTTTGGGTAGCACTGATGGGCATGCTCGCATACATGAAGAGTTTCTACAATTTGTCCCTGTATATGATTCAACGGGTTCTGGCTTAGCGTCCAGCATTTTGAATAGTTTGGAATCGTATGGGGTCAATACTGGAAAATTAAGAGGTCAGGGATATGATGGCGCTAGTGCAATGAGCGGAAAATTTTCTGGTGTTCAAGCGCATATTAAAAAAAAAATTCCGCATACATTATATGTTCACTGTAGTGCACACTGCTTAAATTTAGCAATAAGCCACGCCTGCAATGTAGTTTGTATTCGAAATGCGGTCGGAACTCTGAGTACATGTATTAATTTCTTCTCTTCTTCATCGAAACGATAAAATGTGCTCAACAACTGCATTACGTCTGTGTTGCCTTCAGCATCAAGACATTTAAAGAAACTTTGCCCAACTAGATGGGTAGATCGACATGACTCCGTCATTATATTTGTAGAACTTTTGCCTGCAATTTTACAATCACTAGAAATGCTTTTTTCAGATGGTGATAAAGATACTGCCACAAATGCCAGTATATTATTGGTTGCAGTTAAACAAATTGAGTTTTTAACAGGAATATATTGCTTACAGCGACTTCTTTCTGTCACCCTTCCGCTGAGTAAATATTTGCAAACTGAAGATATGGATTTGTGAGACGCACTGAATTACGCAGATCATTGCCAAAGTATTGTTCAAGACATGCGAGGAGATGCAGAGAACGAGTTTAAATATATTTTCAGCGATGTAGTCAAACTTTGCGAGGAAGAAGATATTTCTGTGACAATTCCTCGTCGGGCTAGGCGTCAAATCAATAGATGCAATATTCCAAGTGAATATCCAGAAGACTATTATAGGGCAGCAATATATATACCATTGTTAGATTGCTTTCTAAAGGAAATTCAAGAACGATTTTTAGAGCATAAAAATGTGCTTTCAAATTTTAAATGTTTGTTTCCAACAAAAGTTGACGTTAACATAACCGTGAAACAAGAAGAAGAAGCAAGAAACTTGCATTCAGCTTATGCAGATGTTTTGGACTCAAATGAAGAAATACTAATTGGCGAACTACGGCTGTGGTATCGACATTTGTCAAGTTTAGATTTAGTTCCGAAAAATGCCCTTCGTGCACTTGACTAGTGTGATATTCAGTTTTTTCCTAATATTTACAAATTGTTAAAAATTATCTGTATTCTTCCAGTATCCATTGCTTCCAATGAAAGATCATTTTCTTCCTTAACACGGTTAAAGTCATATTTAAGGAGTACTACGAGCGAGCAACGACTAAATGGTCTTGCTGCACTCTATATTCACCGAGAAATAACTGTAAACCCTGAGAAAGTAATTGATTTGTTTTCAGAAACACCACGTCGACTTGAATTCCGTGTTTAAAATTTAATATTGTAAATGATACTACAAATGCAATGGTGTTGCTAACATTGTCAAATGCAAAAAACAACCGATTTTAAATAACATATTTCCTTTAATTTTTTGAATTGCAGTATGTTACCTACATTCCCTCATTTATACTGTTTTATAAAAAAATGTTTACTATGGTATTTGTTTATTGTGACTTAAAAAAGTTTGATTGAATTATTTTTTAATTTTATAATATATATATATATATATATATAATATATATATATATATATATATAATATATATATATATATATATATATATATATATAAATAATATATATATATATATATATATATATAATATATATATATATATATATATATATATATATATAATATATATATATATATAATATATATATATATATATATATATATATATATATATATATATATATATATATATATATATATATATATATATATATATATATATATATATATATATATATGAAATGTTCCACTGGGTGGTCATTTCATTAGTTTAATTGCAGTCGTGACTAAATTAATCCATGATTGGGCCGAGTAGATTTCACAGAAACATGTTTATTCAGAGAATTAGCTTACATCCTTTCGTGTCGGTAGCCGAACACCAAGTGTCGTGAGATGGGGATTTTTCATATTACCAAGAGGGAAAATGGGGAATTCGTATCGGTTCGGAAGCACAGTCGTTGATTGGTAGGGATAATCTTTTAGGGAAAAAGTGAGTTCTTGGAATAAGAGAGAAAAGGCACAGATTGTGCTTAGTTAATTTAAGGGATAGATGTTAAGGGATTTTAAGAGGGGTTTTACAAGGGGTCAGGATTAGAAAAGGGGGTGGTTATAGGAATTTTCTTTCATCTCCCCACTGGTGGAAGGTATGGTATGTCCAACAAGAGCAGTTTGCATAAAATTTGGACAACCATCCGTCAATCCTTGAATAATCAACTCGGTCGAAAGACCTAAATGCCTACCTGCTTGAACTTTACGATGGAAGTACAAAGAAATATCATCTCTCGCATAGAATCTTAGATTTGTGAAAGTATTAAACGAAATTGATTTGGGTTCGAGGAAAGTCTCAATAAGTAATTCTTGCAAAGAGTTCCAATCATTTAAGTGTAATCCATCATTGATATAGGTCTTAAGAGCATTTCCTTTTAAGAAGGAACTAATATTTTCCAACTTCCATTGTTCATCTTTAGGTGCATGAGTATTAAAATAACACAACCAAGAAGTGATGGACATACCTTCATCAAAACATACTAAAGACGGAAGATAATTGGGGAAAATTAAATTCGTAGCCTGAGTTAAATTCGATGAACTAGCTTCAGTTTCATTTACAGAGGATTGTTGGTTCATGGCAGAATTAGAGTTAGTATTGTCAGTTGAAATTAAAGTAGCTTGACTACTCGGTGTGTCTTTGTTTACTGACATTTTAACTTGACGTTGTACCAATATAGCAAATTAGATAATGGATAATAATAATTAGAATAATTAAAATTCAAAATCAATTTCCTGATCACAAAATTTTACACAATAGCTCATTAATGATTATATTCAAAACCGTTTTTGAAATAAACTATCAAGTTTAATTAATTCTTTGAAACTATTCAACATTACAAACTGCTAACTCTTGTATAAAAAAAATCTTTGTTTACAAAAAATAAATTTAATTGGAAACACTTAAAAATAATTAATATGAAAAACTAACATCAGTTAATTAGTAAGCATTTAAAATTAATTAATTAAACAGTGAATTATTCAAATAAAATTCAATTTAAACTTCTACAATTTAAATTTAAAAAAATCAATATTGCTTAAATTTGAAAACTATTAAGTTTTAAAAATATTTCAAACATTATCAAAAATACACATGGTTTCGTTTCGAAGCATTGGCACTGGTCAATGTTTTGACCGTAATCGACGCAGCACACACATCGTAGAAATGCACACAAAAGGAAAATCGAAACTAACTTTCGTCGAGAACATTCATTTCTTGGTCTTTCACACTGATCACGGAGATTTATGTAACTTGCAGAACTTTGATTTCACGAACATTGATACTGGTGAATATTTTAATTCGTATCGAAACAGCACACAAATTGTAGAAATGAACACAACATGAGAATCGAAACTAACGAGCACATTCGTTTCTTGGTCTTTCAGTTTCACTGATCACTTTGATTTCGCGATGGGCAGAGTACTCACTGTTTCGAAGACACTTTATTTTGAAGATGAGGAGTTTAATTTCTCAGCAGGTTGAAAAACACACGAGTCGGCGGTTCAGGGCAAGCCGGGAGCTGGCTCCGTACGTCATGGCGCCGCAGGTAACGGTCGCTTTCGTTTCTGTAGGGCGCTTCTGGAGTCGCTGCCGTTGCAAGTTCGAATCGCCCATGTTTGTCGAAGCGGTCGTCGCATCTTCTAAAAGGTAGACGGGCTTCTGTTCTTTCGGAGCTTGAACGTGTACTGGTGTTTGCGGACATCAACTTTCGGTTCGGCTTTCTATGTGCCAGGAACTACGCAGTAGGACTCATTCTCGGCAACCGGCTTACAAATCCGTCGGGATCGGTAATGAACGATAGTTTTTCACGGCAGGAAACCTCCTAGGACGGATGCGTTTCAGTTCCAGAATGGTATTCCGGTTGGCCACTTATCGCTGTACGTTGGCTCGGACATCTGCTGGATTAGTGTTCGGCTAGCATGGCTATGGGAAGCTATTTGCGCTAAAATTCGCCGTAACAGGACTTCAATCGCTGTCGACTTTTTGAAATGTTCCACTGGGTGGTCATTTCATTAGTTTAATTGCAGTCGTGACTAAATTAATCCATGATTGGGCCGAGTAGATTTCACAGAAACATGTTTATTCAGAGAATTAGCTTACATCCTTTCGTGTCGGTAGCCGAACACCAAGTGTCGTGAGATGGGGATTTTTCATATTACCAAGAGGGAAAATGGGGAATTCGTATCGGTTCGGAAGCACAGTCGTTGATTGGTAGGGATAATCTTTTAGGGAAAAAGTGAGTTCTTGGAATAAGAGAGAAAAGGCACAGATTGTGCTTAGTTAATTTAAGGGATAGATGTTAAGGGATTTTAAGAGGGGTTTTACAAGGGGTCAGGATTAGAAAAGGGGGTGGTTATAGGAATTTTCTTTCATCTCCCCACTGGTGGAAGGTATGGTATGTCCAACAAGAGCAGTTTGCATAAAATTTGGACAACCATCCGTCAATCCTTGAATAATCAACTCGGTCGAAAGACCTAAATGCCTACCTGCTTGAACTTTACGATGGAAGTACAAAGAAATATCATCTCTCGCATAGAATCTTAGATTTGTGAAAGTATTAAACGAAATTGATTTGGGTTCGAGGAAAGTCTCAATAAGTAATTCTTGCAAAGAGTTCCAATCATTTAAGTGTAATCCATCATTGATATAGGTCTTAAGAGCATTTCCTTTTAAGAAGGAACTAATATTTTCCAACTTCCATTGTTCATCTTTAGGTGCATGAGTATTAAAATAACACAACCAAGAAGTGATGGACATACCTTCATCAAAACATACTAAAGACGGAAGATAATTGGGGAAAATTAAATTCGTAGCCTGAGTTAAATTCGATGAACTAGCTTCAGTTTCATTTACAGAGGATTGTTGGTTCATGGCAGAATTAGAGTTAGTATTGTCAGTTGAAATTAAAGTAGCTTGACTACTCGGTGTGTCTTTGTTTACTGACATTTTAACTTGACGTTGTACCAATATAGCAAATTAGATAATGGATAATAATAATTAGAATAATTAAAATTCAAAATCAATTTCCTGATCACAAAATTTTACACAATAGCTCATTAATGATTATATTCAAAACCGTTTTTGAAATAAACTATCAAGTTTAATTAATTCTTTGAAACTATTCAACATTACAAACTGCTAACTCTTGTATAAAAAAAATCTTTGTTTACAAAAAATAAATTTAATTGGAAACACTTAAAAATAATTAATATGAAAAACTAACATCAGTTAATTAGTAAGCATTTAAAATTAATTAATTAAACAGTGAATTATTCAAATAAAATTCAATTTAAACTTCTACAATTTAAATTTAAAAAAATCAATATTGCTTAAATTTGAAAACTATTAAGTTTTAAAAATATTTCAAACATTATCAAAAATACACATGGTTTCGTTTCGAAGCATTGGCACTGGTCAATGTTTTGACCGTAATCGACGCAGCACACACATCGTAGAAATGCACACAAAAGGAAAATCGAAACTAACTTTCGTCGAGAACATTCATTTCTTGGTCTTTCACACTGATCACGGAGATTTATGTAACTTGCAGAACTTTGATTTCACGAACATTGATACTGGTGAATATTTTAATTCGTATCGAAACAGCACACAAATTGTAGAAATGAACACAACATGAGAATCGAAACTAACGAGCACATTCGTTTCTTGGTCTTTCAGTTTCACTGATCACTTTGATTTCGCGATGGGCAGAGTACTCACTGTTTCGAAGACACTTTATTTTGAAGATGAGGAGTTTAATTTCTCAGCAGGTTGAAAAACACACGAGTCGGCGGTTCAGGGCAAGCCGGGAGCTGGCTCCGTACGTCATGGCGCCGCAGGTAACGGTCGCTTTCGTTTCTGTAGGGCGCTTCTGGAGTCGCTGCCGTTGCAAGTTCGAATCGCCCATGTTTGTCGAAGCGGTCGTCGCATCTTCTAAAAGGTAGACGGGCTTCTGTTCTTTCGGAGCTTGAACGTGTACTGGTGTTTGCGGACATCAACTTTCGGTTCGGCTTTCTATGTGCCAGGAACTACGCAGTAGGACTCATTCTCGGCAACCGGCTTACAAATCCGTCGGGATCGGTAATGAACGATAGTTTTTCACGGCAGGAAACCTCCTAGGACGGATGCGTTTCAGTTCCAGAATGGTATTCCGGTTGGCCACTTATCGCTGTACGTTGGCTCGGACATCTGCTGGATTAGTGTTCGGCTAGCATGGCTATGGGAAGCTATTTGCGCTAAAATTCGCCGTAACAGGACTTCAATCGCTGTCGACTTTTTGAAATGTTCCACTGGGTGGTCATTTCATTAGTTTAATTGCAGTCGTGACTAAATTAATCCATGATTGGGCCGAGTAGATTTCACAGAAACATGTTTATTCAGAGAATTAGCTTACATCCTTTCGTGTCGGCAGCCGAACACCAAGTGTCGTGAGATGGGGATTTTTCATATTACCAAGAGGGAAAATGGGGAATTCGTATCGGTTCGGAAGCACAGTCGTTGATTGGTAGGGATAATCTTTTAGGGAAAAAGTGAGTTCTTGGAATAAGAGAGAAAAGGCACAGATTGTGCTTAGTTAATTTAAGGGATAGATGTTAAGGGATTTTAAGAGGGGTTTTACAAGGGGTCAGGATTAGAAAAGGGGGTGGTTATAGGAATTTTCTTTCATATATATATATATATATATATATATATATATATATATATATATATATATATGAAATATTAAGATTGATTTAATAAAAAGAGGGCCAAAGGTTGTATTTATATTCTTTATTAATGATCACACCAGGAGCCCGTGAAGCACACGTCCTTGCGGTTTGAGAGTCGAAGCCAGAAGAGAATGAGATTTCCCCAAATAGGGAGAACCTCAGCTAACATAGGGAAAAGTATAATGGGTAGGGATTTGTCAAGGCGGAGCACACACATGAAGTTTTTGGAGGGGTGCCAAAAGGGAATTACGAGCGTGGGTGATAGGGAACTTTCTGTCGTGGGAAAGGTTGAGAATGGCACGTAGAGAATGCAGATTGTTAGAATGAAACAGCAATGTCAGCAAGAATTAAAAGGACTGTTAAAGACGGGGGCAGTATACAAATTAAATGAAGGAAGTTAAAAGGGGTGGTTTTGTAAAAGGAGGTGGTAAGTTAAAGGGGGTTGAAATTATCTTTCATCTCCCTCCCGCAAAATCATACACATCGGCCAGCGATGATCAGAAATGCGAGAAAAAGACAAAAGTAGAAGAAGGTAATGTCAGCCAAATGGTTGATCAGACCATCTGAGCAACATGAAGAGCTTGTAAGTGATTGGAGAAAAGAAATATTATTGACAGAGGTACAATTAAAATTTTGAAATTACTGCTGTATGTGCTCGCCTTAACACATGCTCTACAAATAGTTATGAAACTAATTAAATTACAATACCAAAATAAGTATACCAATATAAAAATCAATATTGTACATAGTGAAAATTAAACACAAAAATATGTTGTAAACAATGAAAAATAAAAGTGTTCTATTCATATAAAGACATATGACGGTCAGAAAATATATGTAACTACTACAACTCTTTAGTGCAACGCTAAACAATTTTGTAAATGGGAGTCTAAAGAGACTCGAGTGACGCAAGTCACTGGTGAAAAAAATGACTGGTTACAGCCTGACTAAGGTTGGATGGCAGGTATTGACCAACATAATCCTTGAAATGTAATTCAGCTATACTTCATGAACCTACGGTTAGTATTTCTGAAAACAAAATCAACCAATTTTAATACATTTGATATCAAAATAGCATTTTCTTAGAAGACGAAGTCAAACCTCCATGTGATTGAACCAAAAATGGTTGGAGCATGCTCGAGTGATTTGTTGACATGGGAGGATCCTCGATTTGATTGATGTAAAAATGGTAAAATGGTCGACCATGGTGGAATGTTGCACAAAGAAAATAGTCACAAATACTAAAATTGAATTGGTGGTAGTTAAATTTTGATCAAGCTGGTTTGTTCTTTGAAAATATACAATTATACTCTTTCAACAAACAAGTAATCATGGTCAGGTTGGACAATCTGCAGATTACGATTTCTCAGAGGTCGATGGCACATGAACTCATTCATCTCAATTATACAATGTAATATCCTCGTAGTTTGATTATATTACTATGTTGACATAATTTGATTGGGTTTTAGAAAAACAAAATATTTGACTAAGGAACAGTGATGAACCAGTAAGGTTGTTTGACAAACAATATGAAATAATTAATATAAGTAATTAAATTATGAAGTATTCAAAATGCACTTTTTGATTATAAACAAGAAACAATACAATTATCAAAGTATAAAATGAAAATGTACAATTGACATATAGGTATACTGGGGTGAATAAAAGAACAAAGTGAAGCTGTTGAAATTGAAGGAAAATATGTGATTGATTGAAATAATTTTCCTTTGATTAAAGAAAAAGGTAAGTACATGGTTAAACATGTGTGGTGTCGAGTTCACCTGTAATTGTTAAGTGTGTGTCCAAATAAATTTGTGGGAAACTTATTAGAGTTTACATGTTAAAATGGGTAAGTCAGAAGAACATATAATAATAAATTGGAAAAAAGTTATTAGCAGACTCAGTGAAGGTTAAAATGAGTTCGAGAAATAAGTGAAAAACATTTAATTAACATTTCTGTTGCAACAATGCAAAATAAAAACCCTAATACAATATCAATATCACCATTTAGACAATTTACTCAAATTTCGTCCTTCAAAAGCAAATACACCCATATTTTCCAAAACAAACAGGGTACGCAATTCAAATGAAGATCTACAGGGTTTCACGTAATAGAGCCAATGAAGGGTTCAGTGCACTCTATCCATTTTGGTCGTATAACATGACATTTTTCAAAAAGGACGAATTCCAGTATATTATATTCTAAGACCCATTAATTTAGAAAAACTTCTCTCGAACATGAATTATAAAAATTGTACATCCACAAAATATCAATTTTAAGTTAACACAATTATTTAGATTCCTAAAATTTAACAAAAATTTATTATGCCAACTCAAATTATTCCATTAAAATTTGTTAAAATTAAAATAATTATCTTCTCTAACTAGTTACTACTCATTATCACTGAAAATATTAAGTTCAGAATCTGTAAAAAATCAATAACAAAATCAAAATTTATTATGCACTAAACAATAATTAATTTAATAATTATTATAATTGAAAAGTTAATCTCATTTCACTATTAATTGTGATGAAAAGCACTGTAATAGAAAACCAAACTATCTCAATAGAAAACCAAACTATCTCATAAAAAATGTAAACAAAACTAAATTTCAGAATTTTAAAATTAAAATATTATAACACTTTTCATTTATGCAAATAAAAATAATTAAATCATATTGACAATTAACAACTTTTCAAAGTAGAACTTTCTTTTTCAAAGTAGAACTATTGAGGCGACGCTGAATGCAAAATAATCATAGTTAAACGTTTCTTGAATTTTTTATTCTGATCACTAAGATTTATATAACTTGCAGAACTTTGCTTTCGCGAACATTGGTACTGGCGAATGTTTTGATTCGAATCGAAGCAGCACACAAATCGTAGAAATGAACACAAAAGGAGAATCGAAACTAGTTTTCGTGGTGCCCATTCATTAATTCTTCGTGTTTCACTGATCACTAGGTAACTTGTAGAACTTTGATTTCGCGATGGAGTACTCACTAGTTTCAAGGCACTTTAATTTTGAACGGAACTTTAATTTCTCAGCAAGTCGGGAGAACACAACACACAAGGAGAGTCGGCGGTGAGTGGGTGAGGGTAGGCCGGGAGTCTGGCTTCGTACGTCATGGCGCCGTGTTCCGTCAGCTTTCGTTTCTGAAGGAGACGTGGTTGACGAGAGTCGCTGCCGTTGCACGTTCGGTCGTCGCATCTTCTAAAAGGTAGACGGGCTTCTGTTCTGTCGGAGCTTGAACGTATACTGGTGTTTGCGGATATCAACTTTCGGTTCGGCTGGTGGATAGTTGGCTGGCTGGGCGGATGGTTCGCTGGTTGGGCTCCCGGTGATCTCAATTAAATTTTTAACTTTAATTAATTGTTAGGGGAATTCCGACATAGGCATATCGCTGTCGACTTTTGAAATATTAAGATTGATTTCATAAAAAGAGGGCCAAAGGTTGTATTTATATTCTTTATTAGTGATCACACCAGGAGCCCGTGAAGCACACGTCCTTACAGTTTGAGAGTCGAAGTCAGAAGAGAGCGAGATTTCCCCAAATAGGGAGAACCTCAGCTAACATAGGGAAAAGTATAATGGGTAGGGATTTGTCAAGGCGGAGCACACACATGAAGTTTTTGGAGGGGTGCCAAAAGGGAATTACGAGCGTGGGTGATAGGGAACTTTCTGTCGTGGGAAAGGTTGAGAATGGCACGTAGAGAATGCAGATTGTTAGAATGAAACAGCAATGTCAGCAAGAATTAAAAGGACTGTTAAAGACGGGGGCAGTATACAAATTAAATGAAGGAAGTTAAAAGGGGTGGTTTTGTAAAAGGAGGTGGTAAGTTAAAGGGGGTTGAAATTATCTTTCATATATATATATATATATATATATATATATATATATATATATATATATATATATATATATAAGCTGTGTGTGTAAAGTAATCTGACATTCAACCCCCCCCCTTACAAATTTCCTGCGTACGCCACTGCTACATGCATGATATTGAACTGCATCCTTAGTTGGATGTAGTCAAGCCAAATTGAATTTTGTGTTTATAGCAGCTTTAGAAAAGCGAAGATACCGCAACTCATCTATAGAAGTGTTTAGGTCACCGCCAAAAAGGGCCACAAGGAAAGTTTCAGTGGCTTCCGTGATGTTTTCTTTTTCTGCAACTGGATCTTTGAAAATGGTAATACTTTCATTGTGGAATACATCACTTTCTAATGTGGTACAAAACTTCATTTTCTCCTGCCCAAATAGAGCGGAGATTGTATCGCAGCCACTTATCGCATGTAGAAAAATAATGTTTTCCACGATATTTTTATATATTTTGGAGTACAATGCATCTGCCATGTTGCTCCTACCAGATTTGCAAAAGAACACATTGTCTGGTGCTAAACCCGTGACCAATACTAAAAGGTCAATGTATTCACCAATAACTACAATGCATAATAACCAATAACTCGTATGCATCTGGGATCACAGAGGTGCTAGGAGTAACAGAAATGATCACTCCCATTGCATGAAATGTACCTTCTCCATTCAGAGTGTTAACGTTGAAATCAGCTTTATCAAAAATGAATTGGCAGAATGCATTTTTCTTGAGGGTTGCGTCCGCATGAAGTACAGCAGATAGCTCAAATATAAAAACTTCATCATAACTGGAAGAAAATCCCAAGGATGATAATAAGATGAAGTCGTGATCCAAATTTCTTGTACAAATAAGTACCTACTCCAGAGAGAAGGGATGACAAAAATGACCGTGATCTTACTGCGGCTATCACTGAATGTGACAATGTCACATTCAGTCCATCCAGCTGTCCTTTCTTGTCTTTCATAATCACACTTTCCATGAAATAAAGTAAAGAAGGTGGTATCACAGACTTCACATCCTGAAGGAAGTCAACTGAAGGTGTATACACATTATTGTCATAAACGTGAGAACGAATGTCTTCTGCGATGACGTAAGCTGCAACCTGAAGGATACAAAAACGTTCTTCTTCAAAGTTTTTTTTCCTTTCGCCGTACCAGTTATCACTGAGAATTTTGTAACTAGTCTTTTTGAAACATATCACTGATGTATGGGGATGTGAGTCAGCAATCAATACATCATCTCCATATTGTTTCCGAAGCCTCGCTTTTATAATTCTCATATCTGGACGAAACTCTCCTTCAATCTGATTAACCAAGTCTTCAAATGAAAACTAGCACCAGTAGAATCGGGTAGAGTGAAAATGCGTCGAAGTATTTTATGCGCCCATTGGTTCCCACATGCATTGACAATACTCAAAATTGATTCTTTCATGGACAGTTTTCCACACAAAAACACTTTATCACGTCTATCCAAAGTGTATTTTTTCTGCTTCTCCTCGAAATCCTTAGGTAATTCGTTTCCACAGAGGAAGCAGTGATGTTTGAAAGTGAAAACACATTCATTCACCGATCGCTACGGGATGGTCCAGGCGCAGTCTAAGAAGCTGCCCTTCGGAGGTAAGCTGCAATCAGCTTGTCATTATTAGTTCTTTTGGCATGAAGTATGAACCCTGACTTCGTTCACATTATTCAGAAAAGCAGAATGAGTTGAAAGTTTACGCTTTACACTGGACTCACGTAATTCGCCTAGCTCTTTCACTACGAACGTTTCACCTTCACTCAAACTTTCAGCACAGATAAAGCACACAGTTCCATGTAAACTCGACATTTTGAACAAAAGAGCACACACTACAGAGCTTAAAAACAAAAAAAATGAGCAAACACAACAGAATGAGAACCGAAACTCTTACAACTGGAAATATGCAAGAGAATAAAGGGAAAGTACGTGCGTCATTGTTATTGTTATTTCAACATTTCTTGTCATCTATTGGTAGTAATTACAAATATTTTGTATGGATCTTGTAGGACATTTAATCCTCTACAAAATTCGTTATTATGCATTTTATGCTAAACTGCACAAAAAAAAAGTTATTCAAGTAAAACTAACGACATATCTGACTTTTTTCATTTTTTTGAAATTTTTATAGATTTTCACGGCCCTATATCTCAGTACATGTTCAGAATTTTCCAATATGTTATACATGAAATTTATAGGAAATTTAATGTTCTTTAAAATTGTAATTGTGACTTTTAACCTAAAATGTACTTGAAGAGAGTTATTGAGGAAAAACTTTAAAAAGTGCCTTTTTTTAGCGGTTTTTTCAAGATGGCGGAAAACGCACAAGGGGTGGGAGGTCGAAAACTTGGATTTTTCACGAGGGGGTCGATACATACAACATACCCGAAATTCAAAACTACTCCATTTTTTGCAAGCCAACCTCTTTTTTTGAGCTATCTCTACTGGGCTAGTATACGGGAGTGGGGGAATGAATGACCACGGAAAAAAAAGAACCAAGGCTAACGCCAAAACATTTTCTACCAGCGTACTTTATTTCGAAGTCTCACTAATATTTTGTTCACTGTGGAAGTAGCCCCTCAAATAAGATCGATACATATTGTTTAATATCTCTGCATATAAATGTAGGAAATTAACGAAAATTTGTATTTAGATTATTTTGAGGGCGGGGAACATTTCTGCGCTATCAAAAGTAGGTGTTGCTATTGAAAATTTTAAAGTTGGTGCGGATTCGAGTATGAAGATAGTCCTCTATGCAAATTTTTTGTATATCAATGTATAGTAGACTTTATTCCCTACAAAATGGTATATTAAGTTTAGCTCTACTATAAAAACTAACGAAATAATCATCGGTGGTTCGTTTTTTTTTTCCGCAGCTGTACATCGATGCCTTAGTCATCAGCTGTTTTAAGTGCGTATCTGTTCTTCATATGTAGCTTACAGGGGAGATTTAAGGAACTTTTGGGAGACAACCAAACATAATTTTGGCGCCCTAATTTTCCCAAATATTTTTTTAAATACAATTGTGCAACTTTTTTAATTTTTCTCTTTTTTTTTTTAATATTAGCATTTTTCAACTTTGTAAACTAAAATATCTATATTGATTTATTTTCACTAATAGTGTCACGCATAGTGTCAAAAGTGCTTTTGTAGATATGTAAATAAAATAGTAGCTATATAACCTCAATAAAGTAATAAACAGGTAGAAACAATGTAATAAATTAATCAAAAAATTAATTTAACTGCAACATATCATTTAATTTAAAAATAACATTCTATAAAAATGTCAAAAGTTAACAAAACATTTCCCAACAGAACTTATTTTTGTTTTCCCGTTTCGATGAGCAGTCCGTCGCCCCAAGCGGCAGATTTGTCTTTAAGCCGCCCCAGTGTGACAAACCTGTGTTCTAAGGCAATCTGCGTAGTCGCAAAGGGAAAAAAAATGGTTAAAATGCACGGGTTTAAGAGTTGCATCAAGCTTGAAGCAAAATTTGGACGAGGTTATGAACCAAAATGAAAGATTCACTTAACCCATACAGTCCGAAAATCAGTGCAGCAACTATTTTAAGTGACTATATTTTACAAAGTTTTCACGAATTTAAATGAGTGTTACCAAGTAAGAGAATAAAAATGATTAAACTTCTGGTTGTGTTGTTATTTTTTTTCTATGTACTGTTTGGTAAATTTGTATCCACATTTTTAGTAAAAGCTTTGCAAAATAAAAGGAAAGTATTACATTTATTTCAGAATTTACTCTTCTCTTCATTTTCACATGAGGGTGACTTCAATGAGCATGTATGGAAAAATGGAGTCCCCGGTCGCAGTTTAGTTATAGTTAGGGGTCCGTGGCTTAATGTTAATTGGGAACCGCTACTCTAAGGCATCGATATAAATGTCGTTTGCTAAGTGTAAAAGCACACTGAGTCATTTATTTCAATTTTTTTTTAATGCACCTGAAAAATGCTAAGGTAAATTGTTATTTAGGAAAACTCGCCAAATCAATAGTAAAGGTGGCATAAAATTGAAACCTTGTTAAATATTAAGTAGCCTCGCATGTGTGACGACGTAGAGAAAAAATTATAGATAATTACGTCACTATACTCGTATTTCTCTATATTTCATTACTTCTGACAAATTATCTTTCTTTAGTTATTTTTGAATGCCAAATTAGCTTTTTTGATGAATTCAGTGTCGTGGTGTAAATTTAATGTTTCTCATTCAATAAAAGTGAACGGGATATCCACTTGTATTAGTGGTGTATTCAGAATATACAATAGTTTCGGAGGGGGCGAAAGCAATTGTTTTCCAATAACTTTTTTTTTAATATACCTAAAATCTCATATCTGTAAAAGCCTATTTAAAATTATAAATTTTATTGATATGTTGTCAACATAATTTTAATTAATCAAAAATATTAATTACAAATATAATATAAAAAAAACGGCCGGCTCGAAAACAAATAGCTCTTCCCCTGGCTACACCACTGACTTGTTTAACTGCAAGGGAGTTAAGCAAAAAACCGTTTTAGCAAAACAAGATTCGGAATTGTATAATTCTTAGTATTGTAGAACTTACAGATGGCAAAAAATGGTGATCATGACTCACTTTATACACAAAATTTTATTTTGTTAAAATTCTTTACCAAAAAAAAATTCGATATCGTTTATTAAACTATCATAATAACAATTTAAAACTACTTCACATACTTTTACATTTAAGCTCATACAATGTCGTTTGTAGGATTCATATGGACAGTAAGGAAACCCCTCCCCTTCTCATAATGGTCTATACCCATGTATCTGTTATACAGAGTGGTCACAAATTGTTCGGCGATGGTCATTGTTCGGCTATTTAACTGCACGCAATAAATCATTCTTTTTGCTAAGCTTTAACTCCTTTGTTTGTTGCTATTAAAGCCAAGGGACTTGTTTAAAATATGAGCTAAGTAGTATGACGAAAATAATATTTTATTATGGCAATGCAGTTAAATTTCTTACATCTAAACAATGGCCCAGGACTGCCCTCAGGTGTGTGCGACGTGTACAACCGCACAGGGGCCCCGTGCTGATAAAAATGGAAATAAAATATGATAAAAATGGGAATGTTACATATCAAATGCATTTCTTGTGTTTTCATCTTACAATTCATCTTACAATTTTAGGGAGATATATTCCGACCCTACATCTCCTTGACAAATAGCACGATTGACATAAAGGAATCGAACTATGTAAAAAGATAATATGTTTCATAGACTGAACATAGCACATATAACTTTTTTACATTTTCCAATCCAAATTTGGTATTGTTTGATATAAAATGAGGCTTATAACTAAAAATAACAAAATTATGCAGACTTTTAGCGTAACGAAATTCTTTAACAAATATTCTATACAAATAAAATATACCCTCAGCAAACATTTGTAGTTGATAAAAAAATCTGATTGGCTTTTCAAAAGTCTGGCAAAAAAATTAATTAATAGGTATCATAATTTATAAGTTTTATTCAAACTTATTAAATTAACCTAAATATCTGCCCTACTTCTAAGTTTGCACCAGGTCCCGCTGCCAATAAAGGCGGCCCTACAATGAACATCGGCCAACAATTTGTGATTACTCTGTATTATATGTTACGACTGAAATGTATTATCATGGAGTTCAAAGAGACATGTTTGCAATGGTAATTCTAAAGATCAGGACGGTGAATCGATTCAATAATGGTGGCTCAATCAAGGCTCAACTCGAAGGCGTGGCTTTGTCTCGTTTAATCAGTCTGATGATTTAATAATATGTATAGCTAATTATTAAATAAATTCAACAATATCTATAATTAATTAACTAATTAGCAATAATTTCGTAAAATTCTTAACATTTTGAGATTTAATTTTTAATCTTTAATAGTTTTATCAAATTTTTCCCGCCTGTACACCCCTTCGTGGGGTGGGGGCACGGGCCCCTGTGCCCTTCGCCTGGATTCGCCAATGTTCAGGGGTGTGCCACAGGTAATTTCGCACAGAGTCCCGCGCTTTTTAAATAATTATTATTAATTAATTAATTAATATTTTTTTTAATTTTTAAATTAGGTTTTTAATGTGAAATATCTTTAAAATCATCACTAATCAACACTACGTTACGCTTTTTGGGTGATCCATTCCGATATTATAACTCCTACATATAGCACGATTGACACAAATTTGGCCTCGTTCGAAGAGAAATTAAGCTTCGATGCGTGTAAAATCCTGAAACAAAGCGAATCAC
This sequence comes from Troglohyphantes excavatus, assembly GCA_963932185.1. Classification (NCBI taxonomy): domain Eukaryota; kingdom Metazoa; phylum Arthropoda; class Arachnida; order Araneae; family Linyphiidae; genus Troglohyphantes; species Troglohyphantes excavatus. The sequence goes on along the minus strand of OZ010666.1, from coordinate 69,889,682 downwards.
ACAAGAGGCGTGGATGGGGGCGACTGCGGACAAAACAGCTTGTTTATTTTCCTTCTGTTGGCAACCAATCCTTATTACTATAATCTGCTGAAAAGGTATAACGTAACAACCTTTTGGCCCTGCTTCAACATTTCGATTTTTAAGTATAATTTTATTTTATTTAAATTACGTTGTTTTGATGCGGTATTTTAATTAAAAAAATATTTTCAATATTAGTTAGAAAAAAATTAATTTAAACGTAAAGTCAAAAATCTCCAATTGCAATGTATTATTTATGCTACGTGCTTTTCTCATTTATTAAAAACAAAAATAGTTCAAAATTACATGCGAACTGGTCTAGCTAAAAAAACAACTTAAAATATAGTTCAAGAGGCACCGTTAATTCCTTCACACCAGAGCCAGATTTAGAGCAGGATTTGTTTTGAAAAATATATTTTCCAGATTTGCAAATTAAATAATTTTTAAGTGTACAAATGAAATTGAGATGCGCTTTTTGTGAATTTCTAATACTAGTTACAAAACTTCAACAGTTCCGAGGAATCTTAAGTTGCAATAGCATTCTGGAACCTATGAAAATGATTACCCTCAAATGGCACTAAGAAAAATAAAAACATTTTTTTAAAAAAGTTAAACTTTTTTTTAATGCCATTGTATTTATCACAAATTAAACGTACTTTTTTTTAAATAAAGTAAAAGTATTAGGGTATATTTAGATTGTACAAAACTGTTAAGAAAAATAGAATGTTTCTCCACCATAAAAAGATTGTAGTATACTATTTGGATTATCATCCTTCCAAATAATTGTTTCCTCTTTTTACTATTTTTTTGGGGGGGGGGGGGGGGGTGATGCGGGCGTCCAGGCTGCATCCAATGCCAAAACCTGGCCCGCGTCTCCTAAGGGCGGCCCAGAGTAGTGGGCCAAAACTTATTCAACTTTCGCAGCTGAAGAATAAGATTAAAAATAGAAGAAAAAATGCCGCCATAGCGTGCAGCGTAATAAGAGTGTGCACCAAGGTCGAGCGGGAATCGCGACTGAACAACGATCCTCGTGCACGCCACGAAAGTGTTTATATTTATAAAAGCGTGCTTCAAATATTTTACGCAACGATGAAAAATGAAAGGTATTCTTGTCAAGAAACTATTAACAGGTGAAAAGGTGTTTTTTTTTTAAGGAAAAGGAAAGTGACGTTTATTATATTCCCCGCCGCACGAATTCTTTTCAAATTAAAATTTTTTTTATTTATGAAACTTGAACTTCTGTGAGATGAACTGTGAATAGAGCAGGCTATAAAAACACCAGTCAGGCGAGTATAGGTATTCAGAACGTTTTGTATCCACATTCGAGAAACATCTCGCGTAAAAAAATTAAATGCAGTAAAATGGGTTTACAAAATAGCTCATTCAGCCAATGAAAGAAGAAACGGATTTAGAATAAGTTTTAAATAAAACTTTCTTTAAACCGTGACGTGTTTAGGTAGACAGAGTTAAACTTTTTTGAATCTGAGGTATGTTATTTTATATCTCAATGAGTTTGGTTTTTTCAACTCAATATTTATGAACGCAGACAGGTTTCTAAAAATAAACAACGGGTAAAAGTCAGCAATGATCCAACGCTCCTCCGATACATCTTAAATAATATTTTAATATATTTTGTTATTCATTTCGACGGCACAACCATGGTTCCTTTTTACAAAGATTTTACGAAAGCTTAATTATTTTATATATCATTAAAATTGTCCGTTAATTGAATCATTTTGGAAAAGATACATTTATGATTTATTCCAAACAATTTGCTTTATGTTTAATGCAATTCCCTAACCATCGACACTTTCATACAACGCTTTTTCCCTCAGCTGTCTGCAAGTCATTAGAAAACTCACTCAGAAATAAATAGGTTTTCTAGTAGCAGTGACCGAAAAAGTTTAAAATCAGGTGTGGCTGTGTCGAAGCACAGCCAAAAATAATTAACATGAAACATCGTTTTATGAAACTATAGAAATAGGAATAGATCGACGACAGCAATCTCATCAACAGAAGGAAGACAAACAAGCCTGAATTCGGGTGGGTAGGGGGGGGGGGGGGGGCATCCACGCTTCGTATGTGCGCGTTTTATTTAAAGAAGATTTTACACGCATCGTCCCCTAATCTATTTCTCGTGGAGTACTAGTGTCGGAATACGTCACCCTCCTCAAAGGGTAGTATGGCGTTTCTATCCTGATGCACCAAATAGCTAATTATAAATACATTTCACATTTCATTAAATACATTTCGCATTAAAAGTAGTAATTATATAAATATGAATCATTGAACCCTTTTTCCATCCAACTCAAATATTCGACCCATACTTTCAAGAAAGCGTTCATTGTTTGTCATGCTATTTTTCATTCTTTTGCACACACCCTCCCCCATGTCACGGAGTGCCACCCGCAACCTCAGGTACATTGCGACACATTTTTGTCATTCATTCTGTGTATTTTATCAAACATCCCATTAGAAAGGTAGTGATTCCTATAAAAAAAGCAACCTATATCCAAGGATAGTGAAGATTATATATAAAAGGTGTGCTCGTTTTTCGCTTTTTGAAAGTGGGCAAGGAAAGCAACTATTTGACGTCATTTTCGCTCCGCCTTACTATAGATTTTTGATCATTCTCATTGGCTGTGTGTTTCAAGCATTGCTACTTAGGTTCGATCCCCGGTTCGGTAACAACTGGTGATTTAATTTTTAATTAGCAAAATAATGTAAATATCTCTTTCAAAATTCATGGACATGCTCTCTTGGCAGCTAATATTATTTTAATACGCTTAATTTATTAAGCAACTCTTTTGCAATTTTTACATACTAAATACAATCTTTAAAATATAATTTAAACTCTTAAAATATAGCGAATTCTAAATAAAAATAGCGAGTATCATTTTTAAATAGTTCACAAAAAAACGAATAGATGGCAGCACGTCACGAACCATTCGTTCAAATTGGCTGCAATTAACATCGAGATATTTTAATAACTAAACTACTCTGAAAATCGATTCAAATTGTTTTTTGAAGCAAATTTACTGTTTTCTTTTATATAAATTCATGATTAGTTACAAACAAGAATTCTTGTTAAATTAAGTTTGCTCTGTAGACCCTAAAACAACTGTACAAACTTCTGTGGGCATTAGACACGCCCACAAGTCGAAGGTAGGCGTCACTATGACGTCAAATAGTTGCTTTCCCCGCCTTCCGTCAGGCAGCTCGAGAACGAGCACACCTTATATATATATATATATATGGTCTTCACTAACCTTGACCTATATCAAAGTTTGCAAAAGAACTTTCTACATTTTTTTTAACAAAGAATTGCCACGTCACGCAACCACCACTGAGCCTCAGGCTTCATATCAATCCATGATATACCCCCCTCCCCTCCAAATGAGAGTGACGTAATAAGTGAATGTACCTCTAACCTCGAAGAAAAGTTGCGTCATATTGCGGCGTTTTAAAAAGTAATACCTAAAATTAAAATATTTTTTTGTTTTTCATAGTAAAATTTAACAGAATTTTGAATATTTGCAAAGATTCCAATCGGTTACCATATCAAGTTATTCGACTCTTCTTATGGTTAAAATGGTACATGCACGAAAACAGCGTTTTAAACGTTATTTCTCTCCTTCCTAAACATTTAAAAAATATTTTTTTAAAGATACAAAATTTGATTTTTTTTTTCATTTTAAAAGTTTATGCAAGATAGAAATAAATAAAAAGATATGTTTATTTTCAGTATGTTAGAATAAAAATGAGAAAAATGTAATTCTGCTGCATAATAAAAAAATCTTGCTATATAAAATGAAGTTTCGCGTAAAAATTTTATAGTTTTTTTTTGTTAGAAAATGGCTGTACTAGATAAAAAAATATGTAAATATATTATAAATTCCCAAGTTTAACGAATTGTTTATGATAAAAATTTACTTTTAAAATATTTTCTTATGAACTTCCATATTTCTCTGAATAATGCAAAAAGTTTATTTTTATTTGAGATGTTTTCTCATGGGACTCGAAACTCAGCACACATGAAATGTAACATTTTCGAACATACAAGAAAGTTTGCAATCGGAAAAATAAATATGAACTAAGGACAGGTTTCACACAGAGCAGTAAAATTAAGTATATTTATATTTGATAAACGCGTTTAAGCAAATAAAAGAGTTTTCCTTCAAAACAGAAAAAAATATTTCAATACAAATGCGTAGTTTTCCTGCTTAAATTAAGAGCACGTCGCCTTTTCTAAACACAATTTAAACAAAACATTGTTGAAGTCGAAAAAACACTAAAGACCCAATTTTTTTCTCACTTTTTGTTATTTGCTCATTATGACTTCAGGAAGCCATGATAGCTTGGATGGACGATCGGCCAATGAAGGACCTTTTTTGTCATCATCCTTTTGCGAATGCATAACGCAGAACTGCCTGCAGTAATGTAAAAAAAATTAATGATTTCAGGGATGATATTTTGTAGTTATATTTGGCAATGGGATTTTTTATTAGTTTAACTTTTTCCTGTTACATTTCGACAGGGCCGGATTTAGGCATAGGCTGCAGCCTAATGGCCCGTACCAACAAGAGTGCCCTGCACCAAAAAAAACCCAAAAAACTCTGTTAACTTGCAATAAATAATTTAGTTCGTGTATCAGAGAACAGTAGAAATCATTATACGTTAAAAAACTAAAACTTCATAACTAAAAGTTTATTTTATAAATTTAATTAAAAGCAGCTCAAAATTTAGTAGACGCATATGACAATGATTTGGACAACAACCTGGGAAATGAACTAATTCAGAAAAAATTCCCTATCCACCCGCTCACAACCCTTTGTTGGATAAAACTTCACGAATTTCCTTGACAAACAATCATCCTGATTCATGATCTCACTTCAAAAGCGAAGCCTCCCCCATTCGCAGCAATCAAACAGGTAATTAATAAGGCTCCCGTTTGCAATCCTAACAGATTTATGAACCCTTTCAAACCAGGCTTTCGCAGGCATTTAATAATCCTTCCAATAAACGACTCGGACGCCGACTTCAGACGTAAACAGCCCGAAGGTAGTTTAATAAAGACAAGATTAATGACAGTCGTTTGTCAACGTTTTCGCTCTGTCTGCTGAGAGTAAGCCGGACTGGACATGCAGGAAGAAGGCACAATTCTAACGGGCAGTAGTGGTTTAATCGAACAGTCGTAAATTCAAAATGGGCAGTCGTAATCGGGCAGTAATGGAAATTAACATGCTTTGTCAATCACCAAATTCATGATTTTCGGAATAATTTTTTTTTTTATTTTCGTTAATTTTTTTTTTTTGAGTAATTGGGAAGTTGTAATATTTAGGTGTAATTGGACAGTCGTGATTTTTCAGTACAATTGAGTCATTACAAATTGCCGCTTAGCATTGGCTCTACGTGGTTTAATTTGGAAGTCGTAAATTAGAAATGGACAGTCGGGATATTTAAAAAGTTTGTCGTTTGGACGCACTAACATTACACTAGAGCTACACAATGGGCAACATTGCATCCTCATTTTGAAACATCGGTCAAATAATCCGAGTTGGCACTCTAAGCACCTTACATAGGTGTGAAGAGATTTGTAACACGATAGATTTAATTTACACTAGTTCCCTATACACAACAGTTAACAATACCCTATTGGTGTTGATCAAATAATAAAATAACAGACTTCTTCCCAAATCATTTTTTTTTTAAATTTCTTAATTTCTTAACATAGGGGAGACCGGGGGAATCACCTCACCTTAAGGAAAACTCACTTTAAGCACCTTTTTATCTATACTTTAAACATAACTCTTTATATAAGGAGACTATATTTACAGTTTCTTACGCATTGCACAAATACGTTATCAAAGCTTAAATGGGGTTTTAACGTTACTTAAAAATAAATTATCAAAATGTTTACAGAGTAAAGCGATTATAGTTGTTTGCTTTTTTATATACTAGAAACTAAACGTTTTGCAGATTTTTTTTTAAATTACTAAATTGTTTGAGGAATTGATTCAATTTTTATAGTCATCAGTAAAACTATTTTTGGTGACAAAAGTCACATACAGGGTGCGTTCCATAAGTAATGCGACCAAATTCATAAAAAATCATATATTGGACATATTCGTACAATTAGTTAAAAATCTTCAAAATAGCATCCTCCTGCGTCGATACATTTATGGAGGCGGTGTTTCCAGGCCTGGAAGGCATCCAGGAAGGCCTTCTCCGTGAGGTCCTTTAGAGCCGATGTAACATGAGCCTGGATGTTCTTTGGGACACAATTGGTGTCCCAAAGTTTCCCTATCAGGGCTCTTTTTAAGCGGGGAAACAAAAACAAAGTCTGGGGGAGCCAGGTCAGGCTTGTAGCAGGCTGACGAACCAGTGGGGTATGCGTCCTGGTCAGAAAATCGTTGACAACGAAGGAGCGTTATCGTGATGAAGTTTCCATGTGTCCTTGATGTCACTTCGGCAGCGCGCGACCCTCCTTTCTAGCCAGGACCCATACACCACTGGTTTCCCAGCATCCCTACGCTGACCTGGCTCTGGCTCCCCCAGACTTTTTTTTTGTTTCCTCGCTTAAAAGGAGCCCTGAAATGGAAACGTTGGGACACGATTGAAAACATCCAGGCTCATGTTACATCGGCTCTAAAGGACCTCACGGAGAAGGCCTTCCTGGATGCCTTCCAGGCCTGGAAACACCGCCTCCATAAATGTATCGACGCAGGAGGGTGCTATTTTGAGGATTTTTAACTAATAATACGAATATGTCAAATAAATGATTTTTTATGAATGTAGTCGCATTACTTATGGAACGCACCCTGTATATAATTATCTGCAGAATCAATGCAATCTGCACATACTCCCACTTGCCACGAAAAGTGCACCGGTACCACATTTCATTTGTGTCACAATCTCCACAAATTAGGCAATTTCAACCCCATGGCGTCGTTACCCTAATGGACAACAGGGCTAACGGTGCCAATCCACTAGTAAAGATGCTTACAAATAAGAATGACACAAAAATTAAGCTAAATATTAGTAGAATGCGTACACACACTGATTACGGCTATAAGTTAACAAAGAAAGACACTACATCGAAGTCAGAAATTAGAACAAAACAGTAAATAACAATATTTCCCGCAATAAAAAATTACTCTCTCTCTCAAATTAGTAACTTGTCGATAGTGTGACAGTTTCTTCTATTGCCTGCTAGAGTGCAGCACTTATTGTGAACCCCCCCACCCCCACCCCCTAGTAAAATTTTAGAAGGTTTCAATACATTACATTACCTTGAAACGCGATATTAACCAAAAGTGTCTGAATCCAGTCCAAAAATGCAATCAAAGTCATTGCTTTAGAACGAAAAGTAAGCGGTTATCAATCGTTTTTAGCGTCTCTTGTCAAATTTATGAAAAGTGATCCATTTGGTTTTGAAAATTGGGGGCTTGTCATAGGTGTAAAGTTGTCAAAAATTTTGGGGGGGCCCAAAATGTAACTTTCAATAGAGAAAATTGCGATTTTTTTTGGGGGGGGGGAGGGGAAGGGGCTAAATTATCTTCAATTGTTCGAAAAGGGTTGCAACTCGCTTAACCTCGGTTGCAATGGGTGTGAATTTTAAAAATATACCTTAAAAAGTTGTGATAACATCATCCAAATAACATCCATCCCAACACAGAAACGCCTTTAAATCCCAATTTGACTTAGAATGTGCATTTGAATGTGGGTAAATGTAAGATAAAGCAATTCACAAGGGGTGATGTTGGGCTCTAGACATTTGACAGCTTAACTTAAAACTGTCTTTTCTAATACGAACACTTTCTAATACGAAAGTGTGGTGGATTGTATTAGGTTGGGGGTATTTTGTCGCTACTAAAGAGGATAAGCAAACGTTATTTATGATAGGGAAATGTTTTCAGAAGACAGCATTAAGGATTTTTAAATATAATGTTGAAACACTCCATTCTACAGCGACTACGACAACCAGACACTGCGCTTTCAAAGGACAAGGAAACCTCTTTTATCAATCAAGGGCGGATTTACGTATTGCTAAAGCAGGGTTCCCACGGGTGCTTAAAAGTCCTTAAGAACTGCTTATTTTTGGTTTTCATTTTTAAGAGCCCTTTAAAGTCCTTATTTTTGATCAAAAGTCCTTAAAAACTCCTTATTTTCCTTTGCGACGAAGTTGGAATTTTTTAATTATCAATTCCTACATTATCTCCAAACAAGTGCTTAATGTCGCTTTTCAGCACTACGGATTTTTATTGAACGATGAATATCCGACAAATCGGTTATATTTTCGTCAAGTGTGGGGTTTTGAGAGCGAACGGTCTCAAAACCCCACACTTGGCGTGGGGTTTTGACCCACTCTTGGCGAACCCCACACTTGCTCAAGGCAAGACCTTGCTCAAGGTCTTGCCTTGAGCAAGTGCGATTTCCTGTTCGCAGCGCAAATGTGCAAAAAGGGATGGGAATTCTGCTCCAAAAGTGGTATCCTGTCCCAACTTGCTACAAAACCACATTTATGTGTGATTCTCCACCAATTTTGTTTTAAATCCTCGTTAAACACGTGCGTCAAATGAGCCTTAATACTCCAAGTCTTGGTGCATGTTTGAGTTCGCCTGGCACTTAACGAAGTTACGATTGCCTCATGAAGAGGAAATGGGAGAAAAATTAAGCACATTTTCTAAAGTTTAAATAGTGTTTGTAAGAATGTAAGGTACGAATGGCACGCTTTTATCTGTTGTACAGGGAGTATAATTATGCAATACAGAAGGCAGAGAAACTCGTGAATGTATAAGGATTGTGTGTCAGAATAAAAGGACTTGATTCCTGATGTCTAATTTTTTAGACGAGGGCATTTCATTACCATAACACATTTCATCATTTGAATATTGGTTTGTTTGCTTTATGACAAAAGTATGTAGAATTGATGCTCAATCTTGCAAAAAGAATATTGCATCTTTAACATGTAGGAATATTTGCGATCTTCGTCAAATGGAGGTAATCACTAAACGCCTTCTGTTGCGATCGTCTTTGAAATGCTTACAATTCTTTAGCATCTGATAAATATAAATACTTATTTTTCAGTATTTTCAAGTTTATTGTGATTTGCTTTGCACTACTAAGAGGTTGTACTTTTTCGGACCTAACCTGGAAATCCGAGGTTTTTTTTAATTTTCGGAAACCGGAATTAAGGGGGTATTAAAAACTTCGGAATGCAGAATTCTAGGTTTTATTTTGATTAAAAATTACGTCAACATTTTCAATTTTAAGCACATTTTCAATTTTAAGCACATTTTCTAAAGTAACATTTGTAAAAAATTTAAGGTAATAACTTTTTGAGATTTGTCCGATTTTTTATTTCAATATTAAAAGACACTTTGTCATTGGAAAATCTCAGTTCGTTTGTAGTTTTATGAAGAATCGATGCTCAATCTAAAAAAACAGATAATTTTACAAAAATTTAGCATCTTTAACATGTAGAAATATTTGCGATCTTCGTGAAACTGGGATATCACTCTATAGAAAAGATAACTATAATTTCGTCGGGTATCTGCCGAATGTAACCTTCAATTGGCGCTCTTTTGATATTTTTTTTCATTAATGGAGACTACTCTGTGATGGAGACCTTGAAATTGTAGAAATTCACTAAACGCGATCTGCGTTAAAAGGCTTTCAATCCTCTTGCATCTGATATACAAATTCAAGTATTCCATTACTTCCTGTTTTATCATGATTTGTTTTGCACTACTTAACAAAATTGCATTACATTTTTCGAAAATATCGTTTAATTCACGAAATTGACGTTTAGAACTTATCAGTTTAAGTAATATAAAAGGATTTATTTTTTAAAGAAGCTTGTTTCTTTTTGTTAGGCTTGCATTATAATTCCAATTTAATTCTATTTTGTTTAACCGTTTATATATTTTATTAAAGGAAATATTTTTATTTGAAACTTTCTTTTCTCACAAGCCCTCTCACTTAAAAAAAATGGCTTTTATTTAGCTCTTTGAAAGTTTCTCAGATTTCTTATTAAACTAATTTTTAAGGAAGTAACTTGGTGTAATTTTTAATGATTTAGATTAACATGCTTAGAATAAGTACCAAGGTATGCTTTCTATAAATTTATTACTATTTAATAAATCTAGTTTGAGTGGAAAAATTAAGGAATTTTATATCCGTTAGACAGTGGCAACCTTCTTAACTGACTTCATTTCACAAAATATGCAAATTTGTAATACGTTGTTAGTGTTTTGGCTTATTGTATAAACCACATTTTACTAAAAAATGCAACATATGAAAGTTAAGTATATATTGTAAAATATTATATAAATTGAATAATTCTTAATTCTTTTTTTTTGGTTGCATATTTTTAACTGCTTTTAAATAGTCTCATTTAAAGCCTAACAGTTTCAATTTATTGTATAAAACAAATATAAAAAGCAAAAGACACTTTGAGGGTTTTTACTTCTAGGAAGTACCACCCCTGAGTCTACCAACTTAACAAAATTGCATTACATTTTTCGAAAATGATTGTTTATGACATCTTATTTATATTCAAAGACTATTTACAAGACACAATTATGAAATCTACTTCGTTATTTCGGAATTTTGATCCTAAAACTATTTGATTGGATTCTTTTTTGAAGGACTTTATTTCTGTTCATGAATCCAAAATTAAATTATTGAGATATGTAAAAATCATGGTAATTTTATCTCTTGGTCAGGCTCCTGAGTATCAATAAATCATTGGAAGTGGAGAATCTTAAAGAGTAATCCTACATAGCATAAAGACTCATTTTTCAGAACACAAACAGTTCAAATGAAATACACAAAACTGTAATTTCAAAAAACATGAGAAAATTTGTTTATAACTCTAGACAGAAAAAGTTATGCATATGGAAGAACTTCGTAATAACTTAAAAATGTCATAAGTGCAAAAGAAACAAAAAACTTCAAATGAAAGAAGTAAATAACTTGAAGTCAAAGAAAACAGCAGAAAAATTAGCTAACGAGGCAGAAACTGTCAATGACATTTCTTTTTTTATAAAAGCTAATATAGTTTGTATAAGGAAATAAAAGAAAAAAATATCTGTGATAAAGGATAGGATATAGGAAAAAACTATTTCTGACAAAAAGAAAGATATCAACTGATTTCTGCCAAAAACAAATGTAAATCTTGTTAAATTAAAATTTATGTCTTTTACATAGATGCAGCTTTAAACCCTCTGATAGCAAAGTCCTAAATTTTTTTTTCTTAAGCTCATTTTATATGATGATGTATGTTGACATACCTTCAAACATTGCATTGAACGTCTTTTGTAAGTTAATATGAACATTGACTGCTTCAATTTGTCTTTAAAATGTTTCTACCTGCAGAAGAATCGCAATAACAAAGGGTCCTTAAAAACTTTTTTTTGGTCCTTAAAAAGTTCTTAAAAAGTCCTTATTTTTAATTTTGAAAAAAGAGTGGGATAATGTGGGATAATTGTAAAGGCGCTCCATTTGGGCCTTACTTTTACTCCAAATAAAAACCATAACATAGATTTCACAACAAATAAATAAAATGAAAAAAATAAATAAAATGATGCCATTTATAAACTATAACACAGATTTTATTATAAAGTAACGTCAGATAAAAACGGTTACATAAATTTTGCAAGAAAATCAGCTTAATTGCTTATATAATTTTTCTTTTGTAAAAATAGACCTGTCAGTCTGTTCGAAAACTTCCTGTTCGAACAAACTTTTGATAAAACAATTACTGTTCAGCAGACCTAGACATTATCTTAAATTTACATATATAACATTAATAATGCTTATTTTTTAAAAAAAACTGAAATGGTTGAATGCGTTTTTAAAAATTTAAATGGAAGAAATTATCAGTAGTAAGAAGTAGTATTTTTGTGGTTGAGATCTGGACTAATTAATTAAAGTATAAAGCTTTAAAAAAGTTTCATAACTCATTGAATTAAAAAAAACACACTATTAAGTTATTTTATATCCAATTTTAAAATAATAAGAAACGGTAAACAAATATTAGTTAATTTGTATAAGTGAGCCCCTCCTGATACCGCCATAAACCACAATTACAAATCCTGATATAGCCACTATTATTAACCATTGTCATCATAAAAAATTTATTGTTTCCTTCATAATTTGAGATACTCATAATTTTTTTTAAAAAATATAATAATTAAAAAAAATTGTTGGTGTACTGATAATTGTATCGGACGATAGCAGCAAATGTCGTGCTAAAATCAAATATCAGCCAACAAAAACCACAAAATTAAGGAAGGGAAAAAAAATATAATTCCCATAAAATATATAACTGAAATCCGAAAACTTATGGAAATGTAATTTTCCCTTTGTCATGCTTTTCTAGTTCTAATATTCAATTAGATTAGTAGCCAAATTTATAAGTTCAGGTTAAAGACGTTTCATGACTGTGCTTAAAATGTCTAATTTTTAAATGTTACATGAATTTAATGTAATATTTGACACAGGAATATATATAGTTAAAAACTTTACAATTTCCTATGTAAATAATTGACAGTTTTAAAAAAGGGTATAACATTTCAATTAACACAAAATGCTTAATTATTTAAGAATAACTTATGAAACATAAAGTTACCTGTTAATAAACTTGCTGTAATTTGCATTGTGAAATAAAAACTTCATTTTTTTTTTTTAATATTCAGTTAGAAAAAAGCATTTAAGCAAACCATTAATTTTAACAAGCATCCAAATGAAGATTTTGAGATTTACGCTGCAGTACAACGAGTACAATAGAAAAAGTTATAGCCGATCTGAAGAGCAGCCCTAATGCAAAGGGAATAAATTATGGAAAATACGATTATAATTTATGAAATGTCCATAAATAATATTTTTTTTATTTAAAAATGTATTTTTACATTATTCTTAAAATTACTCTTTAAAGCCTTAGCGTTGTAGACATTTATATAAATACTTGAAATTACGTTTATTTTAGCTGCTTAAATTGATAAATTTATAGGTAGTTTTCGAACTAAACTATTATATTTATGCTATTCTGACATTTAAAATAGGACGTAATATATAATAATATATAAAATGTACGTGAGCAAGAGTACCGAGTACAAAAACAATTATATATTATTGTGAAAACATATAAATTTGTTATTTTAAATATTACTGAAATTAAATTAACCATAACTAGTATTCTATAGATGCAATAACATAATTAGCAATTTAGACTTTATGTAAAAATTCATTCATTTATTATATGTAATTCAATATTAAAATGAATTTCAACTTGTTTTTAAACATAAGTAGTGTTATTAACTTAATAGTGTATAACAAAACTAAACATCTTTATAATTAGACTGCCAATTGATAAGCATAATTACAAAACATTTATCGTTAGAAAAGATGGTATTACTCTTAATTGACTTTTAGAATACAGAAAAAAGTACTTAACTGACAAAACAGAGGAATATGCCGACAAGAAATCTACTACCATTCGTTTGTAAAAAGAAATGCTTCCTAAGATTGCTTGCTCTCTTTACACTAAAAAAAAACTGGAATGCGGTTGTAAGATCTCACCAGGGATTTCTTTTTTGTTGCTGTAGCCCTTCCATGACTTCGGCCCCTAGGGGCAAGTTTCGGAAAAGCCTATATAGACAACTGCCTACACAAGCATACATCAGGACCATATGGGTCATTCACAATGGGGGGGTCATCAATCAGCTAAAATCGACAATAATGGGAGAGCCAGTAAATTACAAACAAATGGGGACGAACTATACAATTCCCAGCTTTGGTGGTTATTCACATGTCTTGAAGATCAGCGTGCTACCGACATGGCTGGTCGAGTAACCATGGCGGTAGACATTTTGAAACAAAGTACAGCTGTTGACGGCAAATAGGTAAGTTTCCGGTGTTTCTCACAAAAGAGTGACATATGACTAATGATATGTACAAGTCGTCTTCAATTGGAAACAGTTGAGAAAGGAACTCATTCACCTCCTGTACCTTTCAAAGCAAATCCCCCCCCCCCCCACTTTAAAACACGTTTTGAATAAATAAGGGGTGCTTCCTTTCGAATGCCTCCTCTTTGTAGGAATTCTTTATTTCTAAAATTGGTTTTTTAAGTAATTTTTTAAAGTATAGTATATTAGAGGAGGGGGGGGGGGCTGGGCCCCTTCAAAATAATTCCTGGGGGTTGGGGTTGAGCACCCCCAGCCCCCCTACTTCCTACGCCAATGTAAAAAAAAGAAGAAATGACCAGTGTTCCCCCCCTAGACGTAATTCTCTACCCCTTCTCCTAATCACCGACTATTCTTCCATGTAGACACTGCTCCCATTCGAGCCTGACTGGCCCTATATGCTTCTGTTGAAAATAGAATTACGAGTTTTACAGTTGCTAGGAAAGGTTACTGGTACATGTTGAATAATAATAAAAAGAAAGGGATTATTATTTAATTTTTTTTTTTTGCAAAATATAAATTGGAACTTTTGAATTATTGGGGGGGCTTAGCCGGGTTTTCAAAACATTGGGGGGGCCCGAGCCCATGGGCCCAATACAAGTTTACGCCTATGGGGCTTGTTTACTCTTGCGATGTGGCAATGATTTGGCGACAGTGTAATTTACCGAACAGTCACAAAGTAAAAGCCTCAAGCATTTCAAACTCATATTGAACCATTTCTTACAAAAACACTAATATTTTTCAATACGTAAATTCAAGTAGAATACAGTAAAACTAATAAAATAATTTTGAAATGTTATGAACAAGATATACCTTATAATTTAGCTATATAGTTGTTGCCATTAAAATGTTGAAATGTAACTCTTTATACTTTATATTTCACTGTCATTTGTCATTTCTCAAGTGACTAAATAACGATCTTTTTTTTTTCGAATGAACGAGAACAAAATTTTTCTGGTTTTTAAAACAATTTATTCTTTCTTTAGCCTGTTTCCTCCTTAACTTCTGCACATATTATTTTAGTCACTCCCAAAGATTTAAGGAGGAAGGACGAGAAAGTACTCTGGAAAAAGATAATAAATATTTTTTTTTTAATGTAAAGCAAAGCATAAGAAATTTCACAATTTTCTTAAAATGTTAATGTAACACGGAAAATACATATAGATTACATTAACAAGAAGACGAATTTCAAACTTAACATTTATTTTAGGTACAGAAATTAAATGAAAATATTTTAGGTATTTGATGCGTAATGTTAACTACATAACAAATATAAATCTCACACGAAACACAATTTTTAAAAACCTATATACAAAAAGAGTTGGGCCAGTGATAGAGAACTCTATTCACAATCGGATAGTTGTGGGTTAAAATCTCGACTTTGAGAGTGCATAAGCTCGTGATCGGAGAGTTGACAGTTTCATATCCATCGTCCTCAAAGACATCCGTCGTGTATAGTTAAGTGGTGTAATCGTGGTCCCAACGTCCTCATGTCTGTGTATGCGTGGGGTGCCAGCTCAAGTGTTTTCCTCGTCGCCTCATCACGGCTCAAAATTTTAAGACAGAAATCCTGAGTGTTTCCAACGAGTTACATTCTGAATCGTCTTCAATAGCCTATTTGTGTAGCTCTAGTGCGGCGTTTTTTAACCAACCAAAACCAGTTAAGAAACAATCGACATTAACATGAAACTTTAAGTAAAGCATAATATAGTAAGCTAATGCATTGGATAGAAACTTATGCCGGAAGCTGGCACACCACTGAGTTCCTCAGCCACCTGTTTAATATGTTTGCTTGTCTGGAAATTCCTGCCGTGTTGTCTTCTGCAGAATAAATGAATCCCAAGAGAAAATGGCGGCGAGCGCGTGTACCTTTTTAACTAATTATTTTCTGCCGCGAAAGCCCTTCAGAGCGGGGGGGGGGGGGGGGGGGGGGGGGTTGCACCCAACTGGTCTGCGATCAATAAAACGCCTGCTTATTTTCATGCACACCTCAAAGTGCATCATGTTTGTAACAAAAGTTTTGGATGCCGAAGCACTGAAAAATGATTTTTTTTATATAATCAAAAAGATATAAGCATTTCATGTTGCTTCCTCTAATCGAAGTCTGCCTTTGTAGAGAAGGCTGGTGCACTTTAAATCTGTAACAGTTCAAATGCCCTCACATTAGTTGTATTGTGGTAGTTCGGAGAATGGGATGGCAGCTCAAGTGTTGATCGAAATGAAAAGGACACAGTACCCAAAATTTTTTAACATTTTTTATTTTGTTTTATTTGCTAAAATTATAGTTTGGAATCTTCTAAATATGCTTACAACATTCTAGAACTGCATCTATGTTGTTATGGTTAAAACCATAATTGGTTAATTTTTAATTCCTCTTTTATTTAATTTAATTTCAGACTCCCCTAATTGTATTAATTAATTTATGTAATATTGATGTATCCTATTTAATTGTCAAACTTGTACTTGGGAACCTGCACTTTTGATTCCATTTAAGCCCAAACGTAGATTTCCCCCTTTTTCATAACCCCCTAAGAGCTTTTTAGTTGTAAATGGGGTGATAACCCCTGTCTGGAGTCTTTTCCACCCTTTTGGGTCCCCACATCGGCCTCTCCTCCTGTATCATGTTACACATCTGGGGTCTGGTATGTGAGTTGAGTTCGTGTTTTTGAGACCGTTTTACGTACTGGTCTGGAATTATGTTTAACTGTAACCGAAGTTGTAATTGTAAATTCTCTGATTGGCTGAGAGGAAAATTGATGTGCTAGTTTTGAGGGATCTGGCAAGGAGGTTTTGGCGATTTATTGGGAAAGCGCAGCTTTTGACGTGACTTTTTAACGCATCTTTCGAAGCCTCAAGACGTACAGGAGTGTAGCTCCCGTCTTATAAACGCGGACCGTGTGTCCTTTTTCAAAACCCGATGGGTTAATCTCGTGCAATAGCCGCCGATGCTGATGCGGGGTTAGAAGAATTATTTAACCGCCGCCACCAACCTCAACGATGCTCGAGAGTCGCCCATTCCAATAGATGTTGCCGGGTTAACTGCAATAACCCCAGCCACCCATCGACGTAGCACCCAGAGGGATGTTCCCGTCCTCTGCCGTTGCCTCTGATGTCAGCCCTGGACGCCTCCCCCATCACCCGTCAGGCCCGTGATCCTCGCCCAGAGAAGGTCCCATCCACCAACCACCTCTGAACTGGATTTCTCTGCTGGACGACCACCACTGGCTGACGCCTTTTGACCGACCACCTCTGAAGCTGACATCGGAGTTGACACTCCGTCGAAGGATGTGCCAAGTACCACCCCCCTTTTCGTCCACCTCCCAATCTTGGACACTTTTAGTATGGCCGTAGCGGCTTGGCCTTGTTTTCTGTTTTTTTTGGGGGGGCACTCGTATTGTATTCGCCTTGACCTCCTGCCACATCTCTCTCGACGAAATCGCTGAAGGTAGTAGTTTTTAATTTTAGTTTACCCTCCCCCTTTTAATTTATTTAGTTTTAACTTGTTTGGCATTTTGTAAGGTTTTTTTTTTAGTGTTCCGTTCCCTTTTTAATTTTAGTGTTTTAATAAATTTGTTTTCTTTTGGTCACAATCTTTCTTTTTGTGTTTATTTTTGTTCAAAACTATACGATCACGACAGGTAAATTCTTAAATTAAGCAACGATTAATATTATCGTTCTTCTTTTCTTTCTTTTGTTAGTAGGTTTTATTTAACCCGTAACAGTAACTACCACAATGTTTTTAATGAGTTATTTGACATTTTATGATGGATGACGGGTATGTTTTTCCAAGGAACGAACACTTTAAATCGTTATTTCTCAGTGTTTAGTTTTCCTTGATATGAAGGTTTTCGAAACATAGGCTTTTTATTATTAATTAACTAAGGCTTTTTTAATTATTAATGGAGAAATATATATTCTTTTATCATATTGCAAAATATGTGTATAATGTAAATTGGCATGCGAATTAGCTCTAGGATTAGCATTTTGTTTTAATTACTAAAGAAAAAACAATTGAATTTTAAGGAGAATGTGTGCATTATGATGAATAACTATAAAAAAAGCAAATACTTGTATTATATAAAATTTCAATGCCAAATCTTATCAAAGGATCTCAGAAAAATTTTGGGGAAAAAATAGAAATATTTTTTAAAAAAAGCATTAGCGTTATACATAAACAAACTTTTTTTTAAAAATTAAAAAAGTATTTTTGGAAAAAAATGCAAACAATTATGGAATTTTTGTGCGAAATATTGTAAATATTGTTATATATTAAAATTTTGATTCAAAAAGTAAAAAAATAATAAAAAGTTTTGATGATAGCATATTCCCTCAAGACCCAGTTCTCACTGTTTTTTTTTATATGGATAAACGTTCAATACAGATCGTCGACGGAAGCCCATTGTATAGTTAGATATAGGTTGACTAAAATGCATCCAACCATGTTAGGAAATAATTAACTGAAATTCTTGCAAGTTCAAATGCATGTGTATAATACAAAATACAAAAAATATTTTTTAATATTTAATTTCTAAATAAGCTTACGTTAGTTAAGTTACTCTACTTGAAAATTAAATTAATTTGCTCAATTCGTTTGCAAGGATATTAATATTTTGAAAAAGTTTGCTAACTAAAATCGCACTTTTTTTATTGTAACCTACTAGTTTTAAATGTGATTGTACTCATCTGACATCAAGTGACTTCTAAAGTGCATATATTATTTCAGAAACTTGGATTATGGTCTGAAAAATCTTAATTCCGGCGCTGAGTAGAGAGGGGGGGGGTATAGAGTCCGGCTCCCCTCAATCGGTGGCCGAGTCCATTTCAAAACCTCTAGAAACTACGGCGCTTCCAACATAAAATGCTGCCAAGGGTCTGAAGCGGTTGGCGATTGAAAATTTATTTTCCAAGTGTGAGGCGAGGTTCTTGTTTGTTTACGTTTGCAAACATCGTACGTAGACTTTGTGCTCTTGTCCTTTCATGTTGTTCGGTTTTTTTTAAAGGACTTTTTAAAAATAAAAATGGATTTTGTCTGTATACATTTCCTATAATATTTCAAACCGGAGCCTTTTAACGAAAATTAGGGTGGATCATCGGGAATTCTCCCGTATCGCCAGTCCGACGATGGGTCTACCAAAAGAGGCTATTCGCGCTCTTGTGACCATATAAGGATATGGAACTGGGTTTTGAAAACATAACTTTGAAAAGAATGAAATCTGAATTGAAATTTAATAAGATCATTATTAGAAAAGAGACGTGATTTAGGAATGGAACAAGAAATAAGAGTCGAAAGAAAAGTGGGTACATTCAAAGTTGGATTTAGAGTTAGTGGCCCATAGTCTGTATATGTGGTGCGGGCCCTTTGTCCCCAACTACCTATAGGAATATGCTTATTTCCAGAAATATTTTTTCTTTAACGAAGAATAGCTATATATTTGTATAGAATTTCGGAATGTAACCTATTTTTAATAAGTATCAACTTAGAAAAAGATGTTCTACCACTGCCGCTTGTAAGCAACATTGACAATTATATTCTCGAAGTGCTATTTCCACAACAGGAAAACCTTTACGTTGTTTCTTAGAAGAAGTTTGTACATCCACCCCCATAGCTGTCTTTTCACTTTCTTCATTAAATTCATCACAAAAAAGCAACTTGAACTGAATTAGTTCATTTCCGTGGTTGCTGTTCATATTACTGCCATATGCTTCTACAACATTTTGAGCTGTCTTCATGATCGCTTACTTCATTGTTAGTAATGCTTTTTAATTTAATTCATACACTAAAATTTTTGTTCTGTGTTCTAAAATATCTACTGCTCTCTGATACACGAACCAAATCATTTTATCAGAAGTTAACTTTTTTTCGTTCTTCTCTAGTGTGGGGTGCGGGCCCCCTTGTAGTACAGGCCCCTAGACTGCCTATATAGCCTATGCCTAAATCCGGCCCTGAGTACATTACACATATGAAGTACAATTCACAACTATCCTGTAATTATTTATATTTAATCAGAAATATTTTTTTCAGTTCAGAATTTTCAAGAGGATAAAGCTAGAAACCCACAAAATCCAAAATAATAGGTTATGTAGCTCTAGTACGACGTTTATTCAACCAACCAAAATAAATCAGAAATAAAATGCAACTAATGTTTTTCACGCAACGTTTCCACCGAACAAAACCCAGAAGGATTACAACACAAACGTTACACATTGGGCTTCCGCTGTAACAACCTTTCGCAATCGCGCGTTTGTTGTCAAAATGGAATGCAAAATCACCAAAAGGAGACGCATTCGGTCTCGAAACAACCTTCACACCCCCAACATAACTGTAACCGCACACCTACTACAACCACAAGTAGAATGGAAACAAAGTGACAAGGCGATGAAAAAAAAGGTTTCCATAATGACACGCCGATGTTTACTTTCATGTAATGATTAAGGTCGATTGAAAGAGAAAGTTTCGCAAAATGGAAGAGGACATGGTAAAAAAAAAGAAAGAGAAGGTAAAACAGCAGAGACAAAAGTTCGAGAAGGAATGTCATTCTATTCTTTTTAGTTGGTAGAATTCGGCGGGAAATTAGAGACCTTTTTATTGTGGCTAATGTGTTTCGACGAAATTGAGTTGTGAATGAAATAATGTCATGTTATTTTCATTCACAACTTTTATGTTTCCCAATGTTCGTAGAGCATCTTTATTTCGCGCGCTTTTATCTCTGGTTTGTAATTTCGAATTCTATTGATCGTTCTTTTTTTTATTCTATCCCGTTCTTTTTTTATTATCTCTCTCTTTGATTCTTTCTTGCTAAAAAATAGTTTAATGCCAAAATGTGTGAATGCCTTGTTTGTTTATCTCATAAGGTATTGTTAGCATTCCAAAGGAAAATGTAAAAGTGGTATCAATCCTAACCTCGAAAAAATAGAATCTGCACAGAACTCGAGTTGAATCGTAATACGAATTCACAATTTGTAGGGTCTGTATTTGTATGTGAATAGTATTTGTACCACTCAGTATAGTATGCGTTTTAAAAAAAAGGTTTTTTTTCTTAAATACAGTTTGATTTTAAGGCTAAGTATTCTATTGTATGGAAACTAAGTATTTGATGTTTAAGATGCTACAGTGGCATCAACAATAAGACATTTCTATTTCCATAGGCGAAGCATAGTTCTTTAGAAAATAAGAAATTCATAAACGTTAAATTATATAATTAGTTGAAGTTTTATGCCAAGCAAGAGCTAAATTTTACCACGCTCTGCTAACTATTTGTATGCGTGTGTATGTGGTCTATTTTTGATGATTCCGCTGTTATAGTTACAACCGCAAAAGGTTTTTTTAACATTAGATGACGTTCTTTTTTAGTTAATTAATTTAATGGTTTCCGTTCTCATTATTCGTCACTCTTTTTCATTCAACTTATAAATAAATGTAATCGCTGGGACATGAAATGAAAAATTCTACTTTTATTTTCTAGATATAATAAAGAAATTAAGACTTAATAATGTTAGAAAGAAAGTTATTAATCACGTTTAGAAAACTTTTAATTACAAAAACGTTATTCCATTAAATTTTTCGGGAATTGAAAGTAATTTCAAATACGACAACATCATTAGTTGAGAAAACTTTAATATAATTACAAAAACTGTTTACAAGCACAATTTCTTAGCGTACACAACAGTAAATATTCTACCATTACCAACCTACAATAATAATTTGTAATTTCAACTAGTGTTAGAATAAGAAAAAAAAATTAACTCATTTTTAAAAAAATATAAACACAATATATTTGTATTTTAGCTTTGTTAATAAACTTATGGGAGTCACTTCATATATCCTATACTCCTACTTCTGCTAGTGTGATCACGTTAGCCTGACTGGTAGAGTATCGGCGTATTATGCTGAAGGTTCTCGGTTCGATTCCGAGTGATAGCCAAAAAGTGTATAGCGCTACAAACTGTTCAGAAAAAGTTGAGTATGTGAAACTTCAGCTCTACGAAGTAGTTCGAACTCAAACTGTCTTATTTATGAGGCAGCCACTGATCTCATTCTCTCACCGGATTATGAAGGCCCGGTAGCCCAGTAGATACAGGCGTTCAGCTGATAATCAGAGGATTGCTAGTTCGAGCCCGTGCGATTGACGTAACAAAGAAAAGTAAAAAAGTAGTGATCTTGTGATCGGAGGGTTGCCAGTTTCACTACAAAAATACTAAAAATCAGTCCAGAACATATAACTAATTATACCAGCGTGTATACGGGACTGTTACACGATAAATCTCATCTGGGTTCAAAGTCCTGTCCTGGAATATGTGGGTGCCAGCTCAGGTGTTATCCTCGTCATCTGATTATGGTTCAAAAATACGTCTTTCCTTCGAGATAGGCCCCGAACGTCGCCAATAGCCCACTGTGCAGCTCTAGTGTGTCGTTAATTAACCAAACCAACCTCATCGGACTATATTAATATTTAATACTATATTAATAATTAATTCAAATACATAATGTTTTTGAAATTAAAATAAAATATATTTACGCAATAATAGAAAGATGTCATTGATTTATCTCAAACTTAAAAGTATTTACACCATAGTTACCAAGATAAGAGTTATACTAAAGCGGTACTATTTTTTAAGTACTTTTATAGCATAAGTGGGTCTGTATAAAACTGACTTCTACTTCTGAAAAGGAGACAGTAGTAACACCCGCGGGTATTTGTAACTCAATGCACTTTGTCCTTAGTCCCTTTATTTTCATTCTTTATTCCGGTGTCGTTATTGTTATTTTATTTGTTTCTCCTGAATTGAAAAGTTTTCGATAAAAAGCGGGTCATTTTTCATTTCGGAGATAAAAACTAAATAAATGATACTTCACAAACGAAAAGTACCATAAAAGTCAAAGGAAATGCTGTTGTATTTTTCTTTAAAAGAGTTCGTTGGAACTCGTCTTTTTAAGTTTTTAAAAGATCGATAAATAAATGCGTCTTGGGGGGGGGGGGGGGGGTTGCGCGAAGGATAAAAAGAACACAATAAATACTATAACCCAACAGCGGTCGAGTTGCTTTCACCGTCTGGCTTGGCGCCAATGGATTTGAAGGGAAAACTTGAAGATACTGGGTCTTAAAAAGTTTAAAGTCTTTCAACGCAGCGTTTTGGAATATAAATTTATTTTACACGGCTTAGTGGGTATTTTTTAAACTAACGCAGAAGAACTTAAAAATGTGCGAAATAAGATACTCGTTAAATGACTTAAACTTTTCTTAGATTTTTTATTAATGTTACTTTTTATTAATATACAATATTTATATATACTTACAAAATGCAATGGATGTGTGAAGTTAGTTATTTTTATATGAATTGTCAAATTTTACTGTGGTTAAGGATTGTAAATTGTGGTTTAAATCGGGTTCGCAAAATTGATTTTATATTGCCGATTCCTGTTAAGTATTAAAAATTATGGCTATGATGTTGGATACCTAGAAATGTTGTCCATTTCGTCAGCCATTTTCGAAGCTAAGAGTAAGGGAGCCAATAAAAAAAGCAAAAACTGTGTCTAAAATTTTTTTATTCATAAATTTCAAATGTTATTTCTGCAAGAAGCGAATAGTTTCTAATAAGCACTAAAGCGGAAATTTAAATAAAACTGTCAATTTTTTTTCAACATTTGAGTGTTTAATTAATATGAACTTTAATATCAAGTTTAATTTCATAGCGGATCTCTTCAACATATGGCATATAAATCCCATTTTCATGAACTTTATAATGAAATGTATTCATTAAAAAAAATGTTCGTATACGATTTGAGTTGCGTTAAATACAAGTGCATCGATAACTTTCGTTGATTTTTAAAATGTGGATAGAAACAGAAAATTTGAATTTTCATTGGTTTCCCTTATATAACTTGAAACTAGCTCATTTATTGACTTAGGCCAGATATCCAGCATGGAAAACACTTTGAACTTAAACGCAGTTGTTATTTATAAACAACCAGTACTATTTTACAAACACTGAAATTAAGGCTTAAAATAAGATAACTAAACGTATGACGATCTTCTCAAGTAAGCACTTGTGTGAAGATCCACGGGCGGCTTAAGGCCCAAGCGATACAAGCGACCGCTTAAGGCGTCTGACAAAGGAGGGCGCCAAATTACCATGGAAAAAATTTTAAATAATTTTAATTAGAAAATTGTAGTCTACATTTGGCGTTTTTTTTAAGACTTATACATATTTTACATTTAATTGCATATAACATTTAAATAAATTAATTTCATCGAGGTGCGGAGCACTAAAATCTGTCTGTCCGTATATTATTTTAAGAAGGATGACTCGTATTTTATTGTTGCCGGGAAAATACATTCTAGAACGCTGCAAACCAGTGATTTTCCCGAAAATGAGGGATTTGCACTGTTTGAAACCAATTTATTTTTTTAAGTGGCAGTAAGAAAATTTCTATATTAAATATAAAAAATATTTTGTCGATTCACCCATATCAAAATATATTTGTGAAATTAAAATAGTTTTCGCTTGTGCCACAAATATTCCTTGAACCTCTTCTGTGTGGGTCTTTGAGTATACGATGAAGGCATACAAGCGAGTGATTATTACGCTTTTATAGTTCTCCATTTAACGTATCTCTCCATTAACTATAATCTCGCGATCAAAAACGATTTCCGAGAATTGCCCCACAATTCTGTTGGCTCCAGTGCGCAGTGGGTAGGATTGTCAAATGTTCCGCGATCATTTGTTGTGTTATTCTTGTGTGGCAGGAGTGGGCGTTATCTCGCAATGAATGGTGTCAAACTCACCTTGTTTATGCGCACGCCCTTTCTTAACCTTTTCAGCAAAAGACTCCAAAAGTAAAACTGAGATTCAAATTTCGACATAAGCTTCTAAAATATCTATTTAAAAAAAACTATACAGACGTGGGTGTCAAAAGAATTTAATTTCTTTCTGTGAACTACGTTCCATACGGGATTTGCAGATCGGGTCCCATGTGCAACCCTAATATTGAGCAATAAAAAGGTCTTCTCTAAGAATATGGTAACCCGGAACCTACTTCGAACGCAATCTGCATATACCCGTTCCATAGTTTGATTTAGATAAATTCATTTTCCGTTATTAATAGGTACGTTTTTATTACATTATAAGTGAAACGTCTTAAAAATTACTTACATGAGATATCAGGATAATAACACTATGTTATGCTTTTAGGGTGATCCATTCCTATATTATAACTCCGTGACAAATAGCTCGATTGGCATAAATTGGGTCTCTCTCGATAGGAAATCAGACGCGATGCGTGCACAATTGTGTCCGAAACTAATCGCTAACAGATATAGAGTATGGATATTAACCTGCTCAATTAGACGAAACAGCTTGTTTATATTTCTTCTTTTGGCGAGGTCTGCTTTGGCAACCAATCCCTATTTTGTTATCTGCTGAAATAACGTTTCGGTAAGACCATCTGTCGATACTCCGACACGGCGACACCCTAGTTTTTAACCGACAACGTAGTTCTGTTTCGATGACTTCTTTTTGAATATTTTTGTAAATTGTTTTAATGTTTGTAACTACTAGGCCTATAACTACAATCGGCTCTATGCACGTGACCTCATCGGTAGAACGGCACGTGGTTTCTATTCCCTATATTTTAACATATGCAAATTACCGTCCGCTGAATAGTTAATCGTGTTTTCTAAAATCTATTGTCTATCTTATTCCATTTTAATATCGATGTTAACCTTAAAGTATGAAATCCGTTAAATATAATTGTAAAAATACAGCTCGTAAGTTGTACCTCAAACTTTGAAATTAAAAGATTATAGTAAAATGGAATATTTTTATGAATTAAAAAATTGGAGGAATTTCCAGAAACAGCACTTGAAACAACAGGTAAATTCCGACAAAAGCGGCATTTTCGTGACATTTCGAATACTCATTCTCTCTCTCTGTGTATTTTGAGGTGTCGTTTCCGGGTACCTGGAATCCTTCGCGGACCCTGCGTTCTTTCCCAAAGTGATCGAAATGCAAATATTTCCTCAGTGGGGAATCGACCCAAACAAGTGTTGCCGACGGGTTCACTGTACCCGTACCTAACTTTACAGTGCCTTTTCTCTAATGACATTTTCTAACGGTCTCCTGTGGGGAGGAGACAGAATAAATTTGCACAGTCTGAAAGGTAATGGGATAACAAACTTTCTTGCAACCAAGAGATATTTCGAAGGTTTATCCACACGTTTCTGTATTAGTTTTAATAGTTTTTCCATTTTAGTATTCGAAGTATTATTCGAGGATTATTGCGTTGACAACTTTTTATGCACCTAACAAAAATATAGTTTATCAATAAATAATAACAGATTTTTTTTTTTATTTCTGAGCTACTAAGGAAATATAGAAATTGTGAAGTAGTATTCCCAGCAATAGAGTCTAATTTATATTTCCTACAAACATGTATACTTACATGCATTTTCAAATAAATAATAATAAAAATCGGGTATTGATTTTACATGAAACGACATTTCAGCATGGTTACCAAAGAAAACCTCGACAAAAGAAAGATCGAACGGGACAAAAGCTATGCCGATTGGGCTATTCGGCACACTAGCATCTCCATGTAGGCTCGCCTGTGTGAGGAAAATCATCTTGGCGCGATAATTGTTCCAGCTTTGGCGATATTGATAAGTTTAGTATTTCGCAACCCTGTGGAAGGAATTGCTGTTCGACATTTTTTGTTTTGTTTTTTAAATGGCATTGTAATTGTAGCATGGAGAAGAGCTATTTTTTTCGCAATAAATTGCGACCATGGTAATTTCCCGATTTAAGAAGAACATGCATTCGATTTATTGATATATATATTTTTTAATTTATTTATTTGATTGTAATTCGCAATTTTAATATTATTGTAATTATAAAAAGGATTTTACGAATATCTAAGAAATTATATTATACCATCGTGGGACATACCATAAACCAAGTTGGCCAGGTCTTCTCATAATTCATAAATCTTTTTCTGTAATTATAAGCAAACTAAATTTATATTCTTTTTAACAAAGTTAATGTTACAAAGCTTTGTAACATTAACTTTGTTATATTAAAAGAATATAAATTTAGTTTGCTTATAATTACAGAAAAGGATTTATGAATTATGAGAAGAAATGCTTATGTGAATCAAAAATACTCCATACACAAATAAAATTTCTTTATAAACATTCGTTACGTATTTCAAATTAACCTTATATTATTATTATTATAAAAAAACTTACAACTTTCACTTTGTTAGAACTTTAATTAATATAAAAGTAAATTTACTTTGCTGCATTTATTTATCTTCCATAAATTACTTGCTTTTTTCTGTTTATACTTTGTTTATTAGTTCAAATTTTTAATGTCTTATAAGACTATTTTTGAAATAAATACTACACTTTATTTCGAGCGCCCACTCTTTCCTCATTAATAAGCAGAAAATTTCCCCCTCCCTCCACACATCTACGCCAAACAGTTGAATATCAATAAAATAAAAACATCAATTTAAACAACCATATGCTGTAAGCTTGAATCTCCCGGGGAAGGGAATAAATGCCATATAAGGTTGCAACATTTGGCAATTTATCCCCTCACCGCCAAACAATTATCGCGCCAAGATGCTTTTCCTCACACAGGAGAGCCTACATGGAGATGCTAGTATTCGGCACGGAGTTATAGGGTCAGAATATATTATCCTAAGAGCATAGCCTTTCTATCCATCGGATACCCCATGTAGCTGATTTTAAAGACGTTTTTCGTCAAAATTATTATAAGACGTGGTGAAGGTAATAGTGGTATAACTACTATTAGTATCTACTATTATATTACTATACTACTATGACTGTCATCGTCTTATATATAACTATGTGTTAAAACAGTGCATTTGTATAGTAAATATACTTATTAATTAAAAATTACGTTGCATCCAACCTTAATTACCTTATTAATTAATGTAGTACTTGAAATTGCTTAAAAAATACTAGTCTTTGTCGTACTTCAAACAATCGGTCTCATTTTAGGCGGTGAAAGTGATGTAATTAATCTTCGAGCATGAATGGACTGTAGTAGAGCGAATATGACGTCATAATTGTGAAACCAACATCTCAGACCGAATGGCCTCAGACACGTGACTTCTTTTCAAAATTATGAATTAAAAAATACTCGCGATTGACTGATGAATTGGGAAATGCGTAACAGTGAAAATTTATGAATGGAATGACGTAATTAACACGTGTGTGAGGCCATACATGTCGGCCTCACTTTGATGTTAGCGAGATTATAACATTATGCTTCCTCTACTATGAAGGATTCATGCTCGAAGTAGTTAATAGTGATGTTTATCAAAAGTCACTTACATTACTATTACCTTCAGGACCGTACTTAGGCCCAGAAAGGCAGGGCCCTGTCCGAATGCAGCCACGGACCCCTTTTATTAGGAGTGTTAAAATAATTAAATAAAGTTCACCTAAGTTCTCCATTAAGGGCAGTGGCGGCTCGTGCACTACAGCAAGTACAGCCGGGCTGCACCTAATTTTATTATATTTTAAAACTAAAATTATATATTTTACTAGTTTTCTTAAATGAAGTTTAGAATTGGAAATGAAGATGAAATTTCAACTCTAAGTAAAAAAAATCTCCGATAAATAGCAAACGTGTTTCCGTAATGCACAAATTCAGGAAAAGAAAAAACAAAAACTCCATTCAATCAAAATTGCAGCTAAAAAGCGAAGTTCGAAATCTGCTGCATCGTTGCCATGGCAACCTTACGTAGTATGACTTCCCCAGCACGCTAAAATGAAGGATGTGACGTCACAAACGTAGCGCAAAAGGATTTTTTCAAATTAGTTGTACTAGGGATTTCGAATAAAAGATTGGTTCATTGCTGAATCGGCGAGGCGGGGTGGAGGAAAACGATGATTTCGAAGAATCTCTCCAGACGTAAATAGTTTTCGATAAGTTTGCACGTGTGTTGTTGTTTCTTTACTTAAATTAATATTAAAATTGACCGATTCGCAAGTTTGATAGGAGGATTGATTTTATTTTCAAAAAATAAGTAAGTGTTTTCCATTATTTTTACATGTTATCTTTCATAAAGGTTGAAAGGAAACTTTGATTTGAGTTTGAGCAATAAATTTTAAAGAATGTCCGTTCGTGTATGGTTGTGAAAAGGGGGGGGGGGGGGAGTTACATGTTTTCGGCTGCACTAACATTTTTGACCAAGGGCCGCCACTGCCTCAGACACGTGACTTCTTTTCAAAATTATGAATTAAAAAATACTCGCGATTAGCTGATGAATCGGGAAATGTGTAACAGTGAAAATTTATGAATGGAATGACGTAATTAACACGTGTGTGAGGCCATACATGTCGGCCTCACTTTGATGTTAGCGAGATTATAACATTATGCTTCCTCTACTATGAAGGATTTATGCTCGAAGTAGTTAATAGTGATGTTTATCAAAAGTCACTTACATTACTATTACCTTCAGGACCGTACTTAGGCCCAGAAAGGCAGGGCCCTGTCCGAATGCAGCCACGGACCCCTTTTATTAGGAGTGTTAAAATAATTAAATAAAGTTCACCTAAGTTCTCCATTAAGGGCAGTGGCGGCTCGTGCACTACAGCAAGTACAGCCGGGCTGCACCTAATTTTATTATATTTTAAAACTAAAATTATATATTTTACTAGTTTTCTTAAATGAAGATTAGAATTGGAAATGAAGATGAAATTTCAACTCTAAGTAAAAAAAATCTCCGATAAATAGCAAACGTGTTTCCGTAATGCACAAATTCAGGAAAAGAAAAAACAAAAACTCCATTCAATCAAAATTGCAGCTAAAAAGCGAAGTTCGAAATCTGCTGCATCGTTGCCATGGCAACCTTACGTAGTATGACTTCCCCAGCACGCTAAAATGGAGGATGTGACGTCACAAAAGGATTTTTTCAAATTAGTTGTACTAGGGATTTCGAATAAAAGATTGGTTCATTGCTGAATCGGCGAGGCGGGGTGGAGGAAAACGATGATTTCGAAGAATCTCTCCAGACGTAAATAGTTTTCGATAAGTTTGCACGTGTGTTGTTGTTTCTTTACTTAAATTAATATTAAAATTGACCGATTCGCAAGTTTGATAGGAGGATTGATTTTATTTTCAAAAAATAAGTAAGTGTTTTCCATTATTTTTACATGTTATCTTTCATAAAGGTTGAAAGGAAACTTTGATTTGAGTTTGAGCAATAAATTTTAAAGAATGTCCGTTGGTGTATGGTTGTGAAAAGGGGGGGGGGGGGAGTTACATGTTTTCGGCTGCACTAACATTTTTGACCAAGGGCCGCCACTGCCTCAGACACGTGACTTCTTTTCAAAATTATGAATTAAAAAATACTCGCGATTAGCTGATGAATCGGGAAATGTGTAACAGTGAAAATTTATGAATGGAATGACGTAATTAACACGTGTGTGAGGCCATACATGTCGGCCTCACTTTGATGTTAGCGAGATTATAACATTATGCTTTCTCTACTATGAAGGATTCATGCTCGAAGTAGTTAATAGTGATGTATATCAAGCTAAGTGACTTGTATCACTATTACCTTCAGGACTGTCCTTACGCCCAGAAAGGCAGGGCCCTGTCCGAACGCAGCCACGGACCCCTTTTATTAGGAGTGTTAAAATAATTAAATAAAGTTCACCTAAGTTCTCCATTAAGGGAACACATTTTCATAATCCCTTCCCTCTATGAATTCATACTTTTCTTACAAACAAAAGGTGCCTCAATGCTTAATATATTGGGGACAATTTATTAAGCCTTAAGGCACAACCTTAACGATTTGCTGTAAAGGAGCATGTTTGATATTTACGTTATTTTTATGGAACAGTTACGTCCAGTTCCTGTTCTTTTTAAAAGATGTAATATTTAGTGGTTTTTTTTATTTTACATTTATAGTTTATAATTATAAAAATTGAGAAAAAAACTTAAGCACGAAACTGATTATATACTTAGTGTTTTATGACATTTGTCAAATGTTTAAAAAAAGAAGCAAGTTTTTGTGAAGAATTTTAACCTGAAGAAAGTTTTAGATTACCAACATATTTCGTGCTCCTACATGAAAAAAGTAATTTTCATTAAAATTTGTGAGAGAATAACTTTTTTTAACTAAAGAATGTCATTCTCTTCCATTTGGAAGAACAGATAAAAGAAATAACACGTCGTTATTTTCGGGACTTAAAGGCGACACCATATATATATTCAATACAAGCACTGGATCCTCTTCCAAATGCATAGTAATAAAATATATAAATTTTAAATAAAATATAGGTTTATTTAACACACCTAAATACATTAAATTTGAACAATATCTTGATATAATTTTTCTTAATTTAAAAATTGTGGGCTTTGCTAGAAAAAAAATCCATCGATGAAAAAATTCGTATATAATTTTTTAAAAGGTTCAGGCGCGTATTTATTATTTTCACTACATTTTGTGAGTTTGCAGAACAGCGGTGAAAAATGAAAAAATATTATTCCAGGAACACATGAAAATATACCTTTTACAGACTTTCTACAACTGACTAAATGAAAAAGTTTAAAACAAAGAATAAATGTCATAACCTTATATACAGTACATTCAACCATTTCAAAGGTTTTTAATACAAATTAGCCTTTTAAAGACAATAGAAATTAATTTCGATAAACGCTAGTCTTTATATAATTAAGGTTACAACTTTTAAAAGATAGACAAAAACTTTAGTTCGTATTTGTAGATTTTAAAGGTTGAACGGACAGTAAACGATATCAAGGAATAGCATTGTGTAAGGAATGGTAATTTCTGATTGCGCAATAAAGTGCTTCCACTTGAATACAATGAGAGGAGAGGACAATAAACACTCTTATCCTATCGGATAAAACTGCATCACACACACGATTAGTTTTTAGATAAAATGCATTCAAACGCAAAAACGACTGCAATCATCAGGAACAAACAAAAGAAAGTCACGAAAGGCCGAATAGTTCTTGAAGAGTTCTGCGCTGCGTCCCCCGAGACGCACAATCCAAGGCGAATCGAATTGGAGGTGGGACGAAATTGGTTTGGTTTTGTTAATTAACGTCGCACTAGAGCTGCATAGTGGGCTATTGGCGACGGTTCGGGGTCAATCTCGAAGGAAAGATCCAGGAACACATACACATTCACACACACATTCATACATGCACCTCGTTATTTTAGAACCATGGTCAGATGACGAGGAAACACCTGAACTGGCACCCAACGCCTTCAATAGACGTCGGGACTTTGGACCCCGATCAGATTGATCGTGCACCAGTCCCGTATACACGCCAGTATAATTTGTTGGATATTCTGGACGACTTTCTAGTATTTTTGTAGCGAAGGGGACGAAATTGGAGAAATAAGGACTGATATAGCGTATTCTTGCTAGGGGTCGTCACTTATTACGTCACACATCGCGAGTTGATCCGCTTTTTTTTTCATTAAACCCTACCAAGGACGAGCCTATATTCAACTAGAGAAAATAATAATCGATCATCTTAACACAAAAAAAAATTACTGATTGCACAGCAAAATTCTATTGTCTAATTTTCATAAATATTTTCACTCGAGACAAAAAAAAGCATTGCTTTCTCGAGCGGTACAATAACATTTAAAAAATAAACAAGCAACCACTCGAACCTCTGGTGACCCTTTTCTTCCGATGAGCGAAATCATCTGGTCGAATAGGTCATTTGTTAGTTCTTGACAGCCTCTCAGACGTAAAAAGCGACGGTCCCTAATAGTAAGGAATGTCATTCCAGTACGAATCTTTCCAATTCGTATCGCCTCCCATTCTATTTACTTTGCATTGAAGAGTGCGAGCTCTGCAGAGTAAAGAATTATTGACTGGTTGGTTGAATTAACCTGAAGTAACCTCGCGTTAGAGCTGCACAATGGGCTATTAGCAACGGTTCGAAGTCTATCCCGAAAGAGAGATCCGGGCCCGGTTTAAATTGCTTTATAAGTGTAAACCATGGTCAGATGACGAGGGAAAAAACCAGGTCTAGCTGGCACCCTACATGGCAAGGACATTGAACCACAATGGATTTAACGAGCACCAGTCCCTCTGCACGGCAGATTCCTCTGCAAGGCGGATTTCGGTGGCAATAGGAACGATTTTGACAACTCTCTGGTTAACAGATCGTTATACACCTCCTGCGAACCGAACTCCTGCCACACACTCCTGAATCAAGTTGTATCTCACCTGATAAAGGCTTAAGCGTAATTTAAAAGTGAGAGTTACTTGCTATCTGAGACCTGATAAATTATCCTAAGAAACACGCAAAACGTTTGCGTAAGAGACGATTTTGTTATCGAGAAGCACTACTTCTAACAACTATCTGAGTGTGAAAAACAAGCACGTGTAAACAAATCTTTATATAAAATACCCTAAAGTACAACAGAAACATCTGTTATCCGCCATAAAACAAAAGAAACAGTGCATGGCGGAAAAAGTCTGAAGATTTATTGACAGAGTGGCGAGGACCGACAATAACTCAATTAATGAATAAAACATACGTATAAACCTTTGGGTGGGGTCTGCGATGCATTTGGATCTTAGTAGTAGAAAGTGGAGCAGAACGATATTGTGTTTCGATCGTGCTTTATTACGTTAATCACCTTACCTGATAGGAAAAATCAAATTACATAAATTATAAGTGGTATGCAGTCAGGCCCGTCGCGCCGGGGGGAGGGGGGAGGGAAGTCCGACTCCCCCAATAATCTAGAAACCCTGAAAGTTGGGAATTTCAACTTCTAAAAAGTTGTTGTAAAAAGAGTTGGGAAAATTTATGCCTGAAGAAAATTAATATTATTAACAAATGAAAGCTATGAAAGATTAGAAATTGCCCAACTTGTAAGAATACCTTTAAATTAGACCTCAGAACGAACACTGCATTGGAGTATGGGTACAACAAATCAATGATTGCGAGAGAAATGTTTAATATTACCTAAAATATATATAAAAAAAGATGAAAAAATGTCGATTAAGTCGGAACTGGGAATTTTCAGCACTGTTGAGTTGGGAAATTTCTTGTTTCTGTTGATGTACCTTTGCCGAGCAACATGTGTACGTTATTAATTGAGCTAAGAAAATAAAGTGCACTTTTTCTTCGGGAAAAGGCTAAAATCATTTTTGATATTTTGTCTCAACGCTGGAAGTTTTTTTGTTTTTGTTTTAAAGCTGTAGAGAGGTTTAAAATATCTCTTGGACGATAGCAAATTACTGGCCCAGAACTATGCACAAATTTCAGTGGCGTTACGCAAAGTACCGATTGGGGGTAGGGAGGACGTGAACCAGTCCTCCATATGGGTAAATCGTGAAGAGGAGCAGCATTCTCCATGTTTTTCAATGGAATTCCGCAATTTGAAATGCAGCTTTAAAGTCCGTAGCGAAAAACCACAAGCTTCCTGCATGAATCCAGCGAAGTAATGAGTCGCAGTAGGCGTTGAATGTCCGTTAATACAGCACCTGAGGATCAGTTAATACAACATATTGGATTGACCTTCTCTTTCGTGTCTGAGTACATCCGTCCTAGCTTCTATCAGCAGATCAAGAACACCCTCTCTCAGTCCATCTCCTTCTGCAGGGTCCCCCTAAAGAACATTGCAGAGTACAAAAGTGTTCGCCACACAAGCATGTGTATGGCAGCTTCCCTCCAAGAGCAGTCATTGGACATCTATCGAGGCACCGTATACCAGTGCATAGGAAAGTGGCGTTGTGCCTAATTCACCAGAAGCGTTAACATCGGCACCATTCTCAAGTAGACGCTAATGACTGCATCATCTCTTTTACAAGAAAGAGCAACTAGCTCATGGTAATCTTCTCTGCAGTTTACGTTAGCACCGTAGTTAAACAAAAGCTTAACGACTTCTAATGGACGGTTTGATTCATATGTAGCAATCGGATTAAAGGAGTATAGCCAAGTTCATCTTTATCGCTGATACAAGAAGAGTTTTGTTCACACAGGAGACCTAGTTCGTTGGGATTGCTTGGATTGCAATCTTGAAACATCTCAATGTGATTGCAAAAAAGGGGGGAATGGAAGTTAATTGCAGCCGTCTTCTGTGGCTTTTCATCGTTTTCTATACAAACAAATAAGTTTTTCTCGAATTGTCAGTTAAACTATGACAAGAGAATACGCTTGCAATTCATAAAAGAAAACGCATTCACGATATCTGAGTGAAGTTGTGGAAAATTGACGAAAATCTTTTAAATAAAATATACTAGATTTAAAAACTTTCTTTTTAATTGGTTTATGGTGCACTATGAGCTATGTAATAAAGTCCATTAGTAACTGTTTATATTTAATCCGGAAGTAAATAAGAGATAATGCGACATAATTACTTTGAAATATGGTTAGAAGAAGAAAAAAAAATAAGGGTGCATGAAAATTCAAAATAGTTTGTAAAAATATTCCATTATAGCTGTGATGTTTACTATAAAACACCGTAAAGAAGTTTTGGTTTGGCGATCATATTTTCCAAAGTGTTTCTTAGAAACATCACTATTCTAAATCAAAACGCTCATGCGGCATATCCTATAACTTTAATTAAAGACTACTAAGGTCGTGACTGTCAAAACATATAAAGGAGTAACTTAAAGATTACATAGGGTTAATAAAATATGTTAATACCCGAGTAATGTCGTACTTTTAAATGGAGTTAGATAGAGAACAAGCTAACGAAAGAAAAGCGTATTTTATGTTCAAGAACTTGCAGTTCTCGTTCAATTAGAAGAATAGCGAACAAGAGAACAAGTCGTTTTTTTGGTGACTGAGTGTCATCTCTCCAGTTTTAAGGATTAATACTTTGCTGTAGGGATTCCTCGAATATTTTTTTGAGAGAGGACCCTGACTAAAATCATTACGCCATTGCCATTAATGAACTTTCGTGATGCAGTGCTTAATCGTGGCCATCCAAAGTGGGCACGAAATCGGGGCATGGGTGCATCCAAAGAGAAGTGTGGGCTTCTGCAGAAACAGGTGTTTCCCTCCATCGCTGTAACCGGTTACTCCACCTCCATTCACTATTTACTTCTGTAGGATTCAAATGAGAGTTTTGTTCTGAGCACTGTTAAAAATACATGCTCACTTTTGAAGAAACTTTCATTTTCACGAAACCGCAAGAATGACTTCAGGCTCAAGTGACACAAGTGGCCGTTTGGGGCCCCGTATTAAGGAGGGTGCCAAATTTCGGTGGACAAGGAATATTTTAAATGGTTTATTTCAAAAATGGTAGTCATTTAATTATTTTTAGATTAATATTTTTTTAAATTTTAATTGTATATGTAATAGAACTTTAAAAAAAAACATTGGAGTTTTCCTGCATAAAACCTTCAATTACACTACTTTGAAGTTTTTATGTTGACTGTTTATTGGGTTAGGGCGCCAAAATAATTTTCACTTGTTCCACAAAAATTCCTTGAACCACACATGCGAAGCCAATTAAATACTTCGTCAAAAGGAATAGTAAGTATTTTTTTTTTTTTTTTTTTTTGCTGTTGGGATTTTTGTTAAAAAAATCTATCAATATTTGATTTTTTTTTTGCTATTAAATAAATATTTTAAGCTTTAATTAAGCTTGTTGGTTCAAAATGGAAATTAGATGCTTTTAACGATTGATTCCATTGATCCTTTATGATGGTTCCATGGATGCTTTTAATTTTCTGAATGAGTGATCGAAAAATTCTGTAAAAAAAATTAGGCGTCATATTTAGATGACTATAAAACACAATTTAAAGGAAATTGTCTTTTACTGCAACAAACAAGTTGGAGGCTAAAGGGTTAAAACGGAAAAATAAGTACGATATTTACCTTTTTTTTTAATAAAAAAAAGAAGTAATAAAAATAAAATGTTGTGTATTTTGATTACGTTCTTTATTTCAATTTACTCTTGCCAAGAGAAGAGGTCGTTCAGCTAATATCTCCCCAAATCGGTAAAACGAGACGACCTTGAAGGACATTGAATTTCAACGGAACCATTACGCGGCTCTTCCATCGTTGGATGAACGCCGAGTCCCTTAAATTACGATGCGGAACGAACGACTCTTTTTTTTTGCTTCTGGTTTTCTCTCCTCATCTTTTTGTTATTGCTTACCGTTCCGCTATCTCATCGAATGGAGAGAGATCATGAGGAGATTTTCGAGAGGGAGTGGCAAAGAGTCAAATCAATGATGAGATAAGATAAATCTGAGGAGTCTTCCGTTCCTTTCTGTTATTTGATGGTGCCCGTGAGGAACATCAGGGGCGGTTTAAGAATCGCCGGACCTCCTAACAAAAATCTGCTTAAAATCTTCTTCAAATTTGTGAAATTGAGAGTTTTTGCAGGCAAATTAAATTTTTTTTTTTTTTTAATTTTAGTTTGATTTTTTTTTGTTCCATATTCCTTTATAAATTCCTTATACTTTGGAATCTTTTAAATATTTGCAAAATTCTAGAACTGTATGTTTTTAATGAGATATTTGAGGTTTTATGCTGGATCACATGCAAGTTTTTCAAGGAACTAAAACTTTAAAGCAGTTTTCCTCATTGCTTGATTTTCCTTGAATTTGTCGAAACGCTAATGTTTTTTTTTATTATTATTAGTGAAGAAATGTATCCTTTTAAATATAAATAAATATGTTTATATTACAAATTGGCATGCGAATTAGCTCTACGAGTAGTAATTTTTTATTTTAAAGTTAAAGTAAAAAAAAATGTGAGTATTTAGGAAAAATGTAGTGTTATTATGAGTAACTATTATATAAAAAACAAATAAGTGTAGTATAAAGAATTTTAATAAAAAACCTTATGTGTTATAGTTCAAAGTTTCTGAGAAAAATTTTGGTAAAATACTATAAATATCTTTTAAAAACTAGTATTTAAAAAAAAAATTAAAACATGTGTGGAAGTTTTATGTTAAATATACTTTTGTTAGAAAATTTAAATAACATACATTAAAATTTTGATTCAAAATGTCAAAAATAAAAATCTGTTTAGATTTTAGGACAAGCGTTACAATTGGTGATGAAAGCGTCGCGGATGTGACAATTTATGACATTTTGTTTTTGATCGCACTGAAGGTCCTTATTTCCTAATGCACATGCATGGATAATTTTCCACTTCCTATTCATCTAAAAAAATTCTTTACGAAACTACCCTTCATATCTAAAACAAACTTTCATATTTTTAATGACAAATATACCAAATATTTTTCATGCCAAATAGAGTAAGTCACAAAAAAAACAGATTTAAGCGTTTAAGGTTTGCAATCCGCCTAGATATAACGTCAAGTGGAATGAAATTCAACTCATTATTGGGCAACCTATTGAACAAGGACCCACACCACTTGGCCAAATAATCGAATTTATTTGCTTAGTAATGAAAAAGGCTGTTAGCTCATTTTCTTATTATTATTGGTACTTCTACAACTTGACAGACAGATTGCATAAACCCTACACTAAATTTAATATCCTAATTTAGAAATCACCAACACATTTCCATTATATTTCCAAAATAAAACAATTTCCGACAAAATAAAATAAAAAACACCATACGACGAAAACAAGCCGACCCAATCAACAATTTAATTACCCGCCACCATAAACAGTCATGAGACAACTCGTTTTTAAACGAATCTCGCTACCGAAGACGCTCGAACGCGACAAACTCGAGGTTCGAAACAAGGCGGCCCGACGCGTATACAGATCGACGGGCTCGCGGCAAGGCCAACGTGTAGGCGGCATATACGCCCAAGGCGCGAGTGGGCTAACAGAACTCTTATGCAACTCCATTGAGTTTTCCCATCCGAAATAAACAGGTAAGAGAGAATTTTTGCGCTGTAACCTACACGAGTGTTTTTTGTAATTAATAACGTTGGGTCGTAAACATGGTGGGATAGATTCATTGGTGAAAGTGTGTGGAGAAACAGGAAATGAGTTTTCAGACAGCCAGGGAAATTTCCCTCTTGTAAAGAGAGAGAAAGGAGCTGCAAGTAGTTTAAGGTAATAAGACACATGTTGTTTGAAATGTGAGTTAATGTAAATAATATTTCTAATAATATTTGCAAGGTACTCAAAAACCTCGATTTAGCGCAAACAGTATAGGGTAGATGGGGTAAGAGTACGCAGTCGGCTAAGAGTACAAATACAAACATTGACGACCCACAACAGGCTCAAGACCCAACAAGGTTGGTTCAGCTACACTGTAAAAAAAAAGGTGCTTAAAAACGAATACGTGGACCAACTCGTTTTTCTTTGAGTACAATTGCATCGTAAATGAGCGATGACGTACTCTAATTTAAGTAATGCAAATATTAGCAGTGTGATTTAATATTGTTAATCAGCTTCTGCTCAAACCATCTTAACAAAGCGACCTGATATACTTAATATAGTTGTACAGAAAATGGTTTTTCACAATATCTGATGTCGATTGCTTAAATTGCTCATTACAATTACTTATTGTTACTTACGATTGCTTATTACATTTCAATTATCTTGCTTCCCATTCTTTTGACACACCTTTTTAACATTATTTCCGTTTATAACTTCTTCACGTCGCCCTAGTAGCTTAACGGGTAAGGCTCTGAACAGTAGTGCATGCAGATCTGTATTCTATTCCCGGTTAGTCTTGGTTGTAATTGTTTGTTTACTGTTCATTAAATACTATTTACTATCAGTAGCATCTTTTATTTGGAATCTTTTGTAATTAATTCCAAAAAGTTTAAAATTTCTCTTGATTTTTCCAAAAGTTTTACATTTTAGACTTATTAAAAACCGATTCAATTAACATATCCGTATATTCTAATTGATTATTAAAAGTAATTAACCAGAAACGGGTTCTAAATATATTTTATTGTAGAAAGTGACGTTTTAATCTTTCTGATGGATCACCCTTAACACCATTTCTCTCCCTACATACAGCTGATTTTAAAGACGCTTAACGTCAAAACGACCAGAGACTAATGCAATCACGAATAAGGTTTCCTTTAAAGAAACGTACTTTCCACCGCACACGTATAATAGACTTTGAACCTCTTTGCTTACCTTTCGAAATAAATTTAGAATTTTGAATGTCCATTGAAAACAGGCTCACCTGAACGGCACACCCACGTTTCGCTCGAGGTTAAGATGTTATCGTTAGCTTTCTCGACGCAAAAAAAAACTTTATTTATACACTTTATTTAGATACCCACTTCAAGGTGTGTGAATGTCTTTTCTCACAACTTGAATCCTCCGAGCCGAGAATCTATAAATACGCTCATGGACACTTCATAACAGTCTCCGAAATGAAAGTACATCTTAAAAATTCCATATATTTGTGATAAGAATTATGTTTTTAACATTGCATTAGTAACATCCGTCAAGATGACGTGTACTTGCATTAGAATAACATTAGCGATGGGAATATGATACTAATGCAGTGTTAAACATATAAACACGGCCAAACATATATTCGCTGCCACATTAGGAAAACTTTCTCGACGCAAAAAAAAACTTTATTTATACACTTTATTTAGATACCCACTTCAAGGTGTGTGAATGTCTTTTCTCACAACTTGAATCCTCCGAGCCGAGAATCTATAAATACGCTCATGGACACTTCATAACAGTCTCCGAAATGAAAGTACATCTTAAAAATTCCATATATTTGTGATAAGAATTATGTTTTTAACATTGCATTAGTAACATCCGTCAAGATGACGTGTACTTGCATTAGAATAACATTAGCGATGGGAATATGATACTAATGCAGTGTTAAACATATAAACACGGTCATTAAATTATTCGAAACTTATACAGGTGCATTGGACGCCCACTAAGATCCTCTTACCTTTTGAACGCCGACAGCTATAGTTATAAAAGTAGTGGTATCTAAGTAAATAAAAGTGACTATAAGATGAGACCGCTTGCAAAGCCCTCTAGTGAGAATTTACGAAGTTATGTTGAAATACTGCGGTAAATCGTTGAAATACTGCGTAAGTCATCTGCACTCATACGTTAAACGCCATTTAAACGCCTTGTCAGAAAGATGAACAGTCTCTCCGTCTAAAACGTTGGGCTTCTATCCACAGCCCGTACTTGATTTGCTTAGGATGAATTTCTAATTTATGCCCCTGTGTTTAATTTTCTATTTAACGAGATCAAATTTATATTAATAGTGCAATTTTTTTACAGCTTTATACAGGGTGGTCGCAAATTGTTGGGCGATGGTCATTGTTTGTCATAATCAGATGTAGCTGTAGTGGCTTTATTAAGCATGTTTATCAATAACTTAGCTCATATCATTTTTAGTAGCAAGCCTCTTATCTTTAGTAGCAACAAACAAAGTAGTTAAAATATAGAAAAAACAATGTTTTATTATATATAGTTAAACAGAAAAAAACCGTCGCTTATCAATTTGTGGCCACCCTGTAGTGTTGGAACGAATCAAGCGTAACATGGAGTTTCCACCCTAATTATAAAGCTGTAGTTAATATTTTAAAGACGCTTCATGTTAAACATTTAAATATGGGCATACTCTCGAACACGGAGGATCCATTACAGATTTAACACATTCGCTGCCACATTAGGAAAATAAATGGTGTCCAAGGTGCCACGTGTTTATTACTCTTGATTTGCTTTTTTAATTATTCAATTGTTTTCTTATTAACATGTATTTATATTATTATTTATGTATCATATTATTATATTACTTTATTGTTTACATGTACTATTTGCGTATTTAATCTTATTAACATGTATGGAAATTTTGATAAAACAAACGAATTTTCGAGGATTTTCGTTTGTCAGTTGTATGTAACTCACATAGCGTCAAGTCTAATAAGGGCGGTGGCAGCCCAGGGAAAAAATATCAGACTCGTATACAAAATGTTACCTGTCACCTTACCCAGACAAAAACTGGTCTTTTCCTGGACAGGTAACATTTAGTAAAATCCAGTCCAAGACCAGGTTTTGCGTGGGAGGCCATACAGAATGTGCCTACGTCAGGATTGCATGATTTGTATGAAGTGAATACACAATTCACAGCACGAATACCGCAGTCTGCGATGTGAGTTGTATTTAACTCTCGGAACCTCTTGAACAAACAAGGCGTGACTTAAATACAACTCAAATGGCAGAGAATGTGCTAACGAATTGATGAATACACTAAAGGGATCCGACATTTAAGTGTCCTCTTATCAGTCACGACTAGGATGATGAAGAGTTCTCAACAAGGAAATACTTTCTTTCACTTTATTGGTATGAACCAATCGGTTTATGGCACTCACAAACGTTTAATAAGGACGTTATTCAGAAACTAAATACAATTGGGCGCAATAAAACGACAATGGACACTAAACATTTAAATTTAGTCCCATAAACAATAAAATCTTCAAATTTATTTTCTCAGTTGGGAAGCCTTTTTCCGAGTAAAAAGGATAATCGTAAAATTCCTGAACATTTGGGAAGTCGTAAATTTTGCTTAGAACAGGCCATGCAGAATATCTTACATTACACCTTCAAAAAAAAATTAACTGCCCCTTTTCATTTGACCCAACAATACTGACACCACAAGATTGAAACCACATATTTTATTCACATTCCCATAAAAAAAAAAAAAAAACACTGCAATCTTCATTCTACCAAACGCTACATTCCAAAACACGGCCATTTTCACCGACGCACACGGAATCTCGTCATTATTCAAAACGCATCCCATTTTCTCCATTGACGATGTGTCCACCACACACACACAGTTGTCCCAGAAAACAAACTGTTAATTATGCATCAGGGAAATCTCTGATTGTCCAGGGTCCGGCAACCTAGTAAGATACAACTGCAGGTTCGGACTGTCCCAAATAAGACCCCATTCCAGTTTGTCCTGTTATCGATTTGTTGAAAGTAATGACATGTTTGGGTGAAAGTAATTTTGTCGAAAGCTACAATTTGGGATTGAAGCAGTAGGATTCGGAATCAAAGATTAGTTTTAAATGATTCCCTTTGTTTTCGGATATGAGAAGTTAAACGAAAAAGATTCTTTGCCAAGATGTTTTTAGCCAGCAGTCGACAGATATTGTTTTTCGAATGTTATGTATTGCTATGTATTATTTATTGCTGCTGTGACTGTCGTCATAAATAGTACATGATAAAGTGCAATGTAACAAAAGTTAAGGCAAGCCCAACAAAAAAAGTCAGCATTAAACCTTCGTCAAAATTGTGAAATTAAAAGTTATATGCAAGAAAACTGCATGGGTATTTTTTGATGATCTATTAAATTAAAGGTTATTGTTTCAAATTGCTCCATAAAATCTGTTAAAAAAAACTATAAAAAAAAACTTTGATTTTAAAGCAATGAAATTATTGAAGAGAAATAAAAGATGTTTTTTAAACTTTTTATTTAGAAAAATTAAAAACTTCAACAAAAAATCTGCAGGTTTTTTTTGTTCCAAATTCCTTTAAAACATCTTCATTTTCACCCTTTTGATGAAGATTTTATGCTGTCTGTTTCGGAAAGTTCCAATTGCGGCCCATGGCAATCTTTTATCTGGGCGATAAACAATTGTTTTCTTTTTTGAGAATATGGTAACCCGGCTCCCTTCGGCCGCAATTGGGCTATTGCCGTCTGTTAATTGGAAGTTGTTAATAATAAATAGATATTTTCAAGTAAATAAATTATCCACCACAATATGCTACACACATTGTATGCAATTTGCTATAAAGTTATCTATATGTTTGCAAAACAATAATAAATGCTTTTAAAAGAAGCATTTTTATCACACCCATCCTGGTTACTGCCTCTATAGATATATTCTTATCACCCGCAATGCATACATTTCTTCTCAACTTTACATGAACCGTATGCACAAGAACTATCACTTGGTGTGTTTCCAGTGAATACAAGTATAAAAAAATGTGTATCTGCTTTTTTTAATGCTAAATTGTATCATTAAACGGTATTACATATCTCATTTTCCTGTCGTATAATCAAATGTTTTAAATGAATTTTTAATCTTTTTAAAAACAGTTTTTATGA
Organism: Troglohyphantes excavatus; assembly: GCA_963932185.1. NCBI lineage: Eukaryota > Metazoa > Arthropoda > Arachnida > Araneae > Linyphiidae > Troglohyphantes > Troglohyphantes excavatus. The sequence continues at coordinate 69,845,655 of OZ010666.1, read as the reverse complement.
TCCAATTGCGAGGATAACACCTGAGCTGTCACCCGGCGCATTTGTGTAGGCGTGATGACGTTTAAACCTCGACAGATTTAACGTTCAGTGTATCACAGTGGACGTTTTGGTTTTTCATCGAAAATACGTCTATGAAACCGGCCTGGGCACATAATTGCAAGGAGTTCCATATTAAAAAACGACATTTGTAAAATCCTTATAACTTCAAGTGGAATCAGTTTATGAGGAAAAATGACATTCCACCTTGTAGAGGAACGTAAAACGTTTCGGGAAGCTCCCACCCCCCCCCCCCACCCCGCATATTTTTGTTTTATCTTTGTGTCACGTGGGAAGGAGAGTCGCCTAGAACTGACTGCAGTTTTCGATTCCGTCTCATAATACCCGGCGGAATCCATCTATGGAGATAAGACCTATCATCGTGTAGTGAAAAGTAGAACGCGTCGAACATGCCGTTTGTTAACACATTCTCCCTTCTAAACCTCCGAATTTTGGTATGTTTACAGTATATGCTTCGTCCCCATAACTTCTCAAAAATTCAGCCTATAAGGAAAAATGACATGCAATCGAGTATACACAGGTGAAGCTTTTCTAACAGGCCGATTGTTAACCTATTCCTTCCATGTGTGTGTATGGGAGGAGGGGGGAGGGTCGCCCGTAACCGTTAATCTAAAATGTTGCATCTCCATTTTTACTGTGAAACGGGGCCATGCCGGGAAGGGCCCTCCCCTGGTTACGCCGCCACTGACGGTCAGATTGTGTGTGAAATCCGGAGCCCATCCAAATAACTTCTCCGATTCATCGATTTTGTTGGAAGTAATAAATCAGGCGGAATGGTGGATCCCAACGTCCGTGAATCCAATCTGCTTCCGTGATTAATATGTAATGGGTTTTTTTCCCTCTGATTTCAAGGCAACGAAAGGTAAAAGTTTCTTTGTCAGGGTCATGGGTAGTTTGCAGAAATGAAATGGAATTTCCGATTTTAGTTATTTGTACCCTAAAAGAAATGTCATGTATTCTTGATTTTTAGGGGTATACACTCTTAGCCGACAAAGAGAATTTTTTCCCAAAAACAGAACACTATTTTCTAAATATGACAATCTAGAATTCCTAAAATATATTATTTGCCCTTATATTTTACTTGCTGAAGTATACTCGTTCTACGCACGGTAAGAAAATAACGCACACTATAGATATAAATACAATATTTAATAAACGGAAGAAAAAAAAATCAAAATAATGGGACTCTTTAGGGTTTTCCTATCTAAATTTTCAAAACATATAATTATTAGATTAGTGGGTGAGTGTTATTTTAAGTCCTTGCGGGTACTTCAGTTAGAAGAACACAAATAGCTTTACTTTCCCTTCTGGAGGTATAAAGGACGACTCTGCCAAATTTCATCTTCCTGGCTGCATCGGAAGTAGATAAATGAGCGATAAGTGACTGAGTCAATGGAGAAGGCTTTAGCCTTTCGTATAAACTGTTTTTATTTGGATTATTAACTAACTTGTATGTAGCTAAGACCTACTCGAGTTTAATAACATGCATATAATGCTAATTTACGTATTTTACTCTCCATTATTAAAAACTATGGTTAGAGGCCGTTCATTTATTAAATCACGCACTCTTGGGGTGGAGGAGGTCCATCCTGCATGACATGAAATAGGTGAATTTTCAGTGGTTGCGTGATGTAGCAAATTTTATAGAAAATAATGTTGAAATTTATTTAAGAACTTTTATACAATTCATTTTTTATAGAAATCACTACATCTTTTGGGTAAAATACACCGAATGAAAGTTTTAATGACATTTTTAACTGCAAAAAAAAATATTTTGGCATGACACATACGGGAAGAGGGTATAAGGCTTATGTGACATGAGAAGAGGGGTGTAATTGGGTCACACACGTCAAGTAAAATAAAATATATATATACATCTGTATCCAGGTAATGTAAACAAAATTCCATTGTGTTTAATTATATCTCAAAACGTCAGTGACCAAAATTGTAGTTGTTTTAAAATGAAAATAATTACAAATGTGATTAAAAATGTGTTATGAATGTCACACGCGTCTCGCTGGAATGGTGCAATGTTTTTTTTCCTCACAATTATAGTTTGCAGTTATGGTCTGTTATCTATTTGGCCTTCTGTATAGTTCTTCGGGCCATGACTGCAGTAAACAGTAACAGATATCCCAACTCAAAATATTGAAATTAAATAAGTAGAAATAGTATTAAACTTGTCGATCTGAAACAAAATATTCTGCGAAACATATACAAGACGGAAGATTTTACTCTAAATACGGAAGTTGAATCAGAAGAACATTACAGAATTTTAAATGGACTTTTAATAACGCACATTATTTTTTCTAATTTTGCAGATTTAATTATATTCACATAAGTGTGTAAAGCATATTACCATAACCATGACATTAAACGTTAAAAAATGTATACCTTTTTTAAAAATTAATTTTACTTAAAAGTGACTTTCTTATTTTTGATCCTGGTAAAGAAAATATTTTCTAAAAAACTATAATTTTGTATTTTTATAACTATACATAAAATCCAAATGCCACAATACACAGCTATTAGGAACGCTCCTTCATACCGCTAGCAGGAGCATACTTCTCTACTCTTGATTCGGAGGAGCAGACTTTTTTACATAACGAAGTTCTCTAACAAATATTTTATGCCAATAACATTTTACAGCATCAAACATTTGTAGTTGATAAAAAATTCCAAGTGGCTGTTCAAAAGTCTGACAAACTTATTCATAAAGTTTCATCATTTATAAATTTTATTCAAACTTATTCATAAGTTCGTGAAGAGGATAAAAAGAAGAAATCGCTTACAAGTTCACACAATGCCCCGCTGCTGATGAGGGTGACCCTGCCCATTGCATAAACGAAAACTCACTCCACTTACCTTTAATTTCTTATTCACCTTGCAGTAGTAGCGGTACACCATTGCCAGATTCAGCGGTCCGAAATCGGCATAAAAACTGGAAGAGAAACAAGATGGTTAATAAGGGAGACTATACAAAAAAAGCATCCTCGCTTAACGATCATAAAAACAAATAAAGAACACAAATTAACGACACGGGAAAAGGGAAAGTTCTGAATTTTAATTTGGCCATATCTAGGTCGTCAACGCGTTTGTCATTTTTACTTCTTTCCTTTCGTGTAAAACTTTTTTTTTTTAAATTACATAAAAAAAAATATCACCATTAAAATCAAATAGCTGGTTTTGATTACGCTTACTTCCCTTACTCTGAGTCCACAGGATGTAGTAATTGCTAATGATTATAATTATGTGTTTCGTTTGGATGTAGTATAGAAGTCGTTAGGGAGGATGAACTTCGTTTGTCAATTGGTAATTAGAATGATTTTTTTTGTGTATATAGTTTTAAACAAGTTGTGTAATGCCTTTAGATAATATTCCGTCTCAATCTGACAATATTCGAAACTTTATGCTTAAATTGACATTGAATTTTAAGACGTCTATATTGAAAACAGGGAGATCCATTTTTATAAACTTTACAGGAGACGCCGATTAAAAGTCATGTACTTTTGGATCTAAACCCGTGACTTGGAATGCATTTTTAGAATGGTTTCAGATACTTTTGGTCAATACCTTTACGCGGGGATGTATAATATTTTTTTAAGAAAACGATTTTGTGAAAAATGTGGATATCGTTAGTTTTGAAACTAGATGGCTGACTTGAAATCACTACAGAATAAACAAATTATGGAATACAATTGGAAGAACTTTATAGTTATTACTTTTTATTATTTATGGTAAGAACTTCAGAATTTGAAGGAAAATCACAAAAGCTTTGAAATGTAAAGATATTATGTTAAATTTATACTCATTTCTACGAAATAGTGTAGTTTATGTAAGCGTATTTTATGACCTAACCAACTGTTAAAGGCATGGCTCATATTTTTGCGTTTTTCATCAGCAAACGATGCGCTTTACGTTCAACCAATCCAGTGTCTCGGCAGCCAAGTGAAAAGCGCAAAAACATGAGAAAACTTTTAAATAAATTCTAGAATATAATTTATTTTAGAATATAACGTTACGAAACAACTTTAAACTAAATAGTACAAAGTGGAAGTTTTCAGTAATTTATACTTTAGTTCATTCAGTTAGACCACAATGTAGGCACGCATTTTTTGTATTTGTACCGACAAATGTAAGAACTAAGATATTAAAAATACTCAATTAAAAAGTTTACCAATTCCTCACGTTAAAGTCACGTTTCAGTACCATTTTAATTGTTTACAAGGTATTCTGTTTGGATTAATTTTATAGCCCTTTAAAAAGAGTTTGGTTTTAAACAAAAATGTTTACATTTCACCAAATCATAATAAATAAAAGAAAAAACAGTATATGCTAAACCAAATGCAAAAGCAGTTATGCCCAAAATTTCGAAGAATTATTATTTTGATATGAATAGGTACTTTATAAATTTAGCTTCAATTTACAAAAAGTTTTTTTTACTAAAAAACTCAAAAAAGAATTTCGCAGAAACAAAAATAGTTATCCAGTAAACTTGAAATGAACGCCATTGATATTTTGATTGACTGGAATGTGGATATGACGGATTTGGCTTTTTAAACAAAAACAAGACGGCGAAGTATACAACTGCAAAACCAGTTAAAATCCTTTACCCAGTTGCAAAACAAGTCATGTAAAAATAAAAATTAAGGTTATAACTTATTCAATAAAATCTGAGACACTTATTCAATAAAATTATCCATAAAAATATTATTCAATAAAATCCGAGCACAATTTAATGAGAAATAATTGAATTTTTTTTCCTGTTTACAAAAAAATAATATTATTGCATTAACAATAGCTAAGTTTTGGCTCTATTTACTCAAAAAGGCGTTTCGTGTATACAACTGATTTTGCACTTGGAGTACTCGTATTCAAAGACGAGATTACAACATCAGTAACGTCCTTTAGATAAAATGAGATTTTATTTTTAAATATCGACGAAGCAAAACTAAATATCCTAGATATAATTTTAAGTTTAATTTACGAAATCGAAGTGGATTTAGGTTAGAATAAATATAATTTCATTTCTTTCAAAAATATCTAATAATATCATCCTGTTATTAATAGATAAAGCACGGAACTTTTAAGAAACTCACCTGTTGTAGACGAATTCTTCATCTATGCAAAAATAGTGATGCGTGACCGATATTTTGGGCCTTTTCTTATCGTGAATGGTAGTGAAGTAGAGACGATCTGTAGGGGAAAGAGAGAGAGAAATTAAACTAAAAACTTCATTTTATTTTAAATAAACAGTATTAAAACGGAATTATTATTATTAGCCTTAAATAAACTGAGGTAGTATTATTCATTTCATAAAATAACAACAGTAAAGCAATCTATCAAACATAAATGATAATCATAGTATACCATGGTTTTAAAATTATCAATTAGACTCACCAGTAAATTCTAATATTAATGTATTTTTCTTAAAGGTTAGGTTCTATATAAAATTGTAAGCCACAAAAATGTCGTATGCCAAAATGCATGGCTAAATTTTATTTAAAATTGTTGATAAATTGTTTTTCATTGTGCAGTATTGTAATTGTTATATCTGTAAAACAATATATCTATTTAAATTTTTTTAAATTCTAAGAAATAATTTGCATACATTTATTATCGCCTAGGAAGAACTTTTTTATGTATTAATTCGCTGTACTCTAAAAACGTAAGAAATTTACGTTCTTTTTAATTCAATGTTTAGCATAATTTCTGTTTTTTTTTCTCCGAAATGTACCAAGCTAACAAAAGAACGATGTTTTTAACCACCTTAAACGCGCTAACCAAAATATTTCTCAAAATTAGTATATAAAAAATATTTAACTCTTTAAAATATGTACTAATACATCATAACATAACATACGCTCAAATAAAGATTATGTTTTATTGCATTTTTTTCTACTACATTCCCTTGTTCAAAATGTGTATAATCGTGTTACAAGTGGTAAGAAGTATTGTCACAAATTTTGTATCGCATAAACATATAAATAGCACTTTGTTTTAAAGAGAATTCAATATTAATATCGAGTATACCAGGATTTGGATTAGAGACACTTTGGAACTGGAGAGACAAAAGATTTTTTTAGATGTATTTTTCAAACTGCGATGAGGACGGTTTGTTTATGTAAATTAGTGGGCCACCATGTTGGAATTCTTATAGTGGACGCGAGACGTTTTGGAAATAATTGCCTATTCCCCCATTTATTTTCAATTAGAAAAAAAATACTATTTTTTTCTGAAATGTTGTTGATTCTACATCAGATGGTATAAACAAATGGCAATGAAAAAACACATTCCAAAAAAAAAAAGTGGACAAGAGGCATTTTGGAAATTGGGGACTCATTTGTAGGTTTTAATTTTAAGTTTTACTTATTACATTTATTTATTATTTTATTTTAGGCGTATACCGAAATTACTAATATTATTTTCTTGTGCCTCTAACCGGTTTGGTTTGGTTAATTAACGTCGCACTAGAGTTGCACAGTAGGCTATTGGCGACGGTTTGGGGCCTATCTCGAAGGAAAGACCCGGGAACGATGCCTCGTATTTTTGAACCACGGTCAGATGACGAGTTTTTTTTTGGTTTTGATTTTTGTTCATTAACGTCGCACTAGAGCTGCACAGTGGGCTATTGGTGACGGTTCGGGGCCTCTGTCGAAGGAAAGACCCATGGTCAGATGACGAGGACAACACCTGAGCTGGCACCCAACGCCTTCAATAGACGTCGGGACTTTGGACCCCGATCAGATGTATCGTGCTCCAGTCCCGTATACCCGAAAGTTCCAATTGCGGCCCATGGCAACCTTTTGTCTGGGCGAAAACAAATGTTTTCTTCTTTGAGAATATGGTAAACCCGCACCGCTTCGGCCGCAATTGGGCTATTGCCCCGTATACACGCCGTTAATTTTTTGTGGATGTTCGGGACGACAGTCTAGTATTTTGGTAGTGAAGTTGGCAACCCTTCGATCGCAATATCACTACTTTTTACTACTCTTTAGTCTAGTCCGCGCAAAGATTCGAACCGGGGACCCTTTGGATTCCCAGCTGACGCTTTAATCCACTCGGCCACGGAGGCCTCGTACCCCTAACCGGAGCGCCACGTACCACAGCGGGTACGCGTGCCACAGGTTGAGAAGAGCTGGTGAAGAGGAAAATGAGACATCTCAACCAGGCTGATTATTAACCCATTATCTGACCTTTGTAGCTATGTGGACCGACTGCAATATTCAATTCTTCTCCATAACTCCATGTGGAATCATCTTATGGGAATAAATGGAATATACCATCGTGTAGAGGAAGGTGTGCTGTGTCAATCAGGTTGGCCTTTTATGTATTTACTTCTCTGACCGTTGTACCGCGTCAGGGCCAAACCTTGAGGTATATTGCGGCATGGGCGTACCCGTTTTTTTTTCTTCTGAATAGATTCTGAACGGTCGGCCATTGTATAACCTTTGCGCTGCGTTAATTCGACCAACCATCTGCTGCTTCCTTCACCTCGATAAATCTTATGGTAAAGCATACACGACGAAAGAATCGAATACCAATATCTCAAAAAAAAACTCCCAGCAACCTATAGCTAAAAAGTTCGGATACTTATCCCTACGCGAGATAAGTTTTTTAACAAAAAAAAACCAGCTTCTATTCTTCCAATTCTTTGTCCCATCGGCTTATGTAATGAGCCCATCCGACACGGCCACTTTATCTTCCTTCACAAATCGCCGCAGACAATCGAAGTCTTGTTTGCTGAGAAACCGAATCGCTATTCACTGTGAAACGGATTTCTTGTACACCCTCTTTGGAACCGAGTCACAAGGAGTTGAGATGCTTAGAGTTTTCGGTTTCTATTTTCATCTTTTTTTTTTATTTAACAAAGACCCGGTGACTCCTTTACTAAGTAAACAATGCAAATATCGTTTTACGGGGTTGGGAAGTTTGTTTCTCTCTCCCATCATATAATAAGATAATTTTTCAGTTGCATTCACTGTTAATAATAAGTACTCAAAAATAAGTAAATAAGTACTCATTAATGAGTATATTCGATGCTTATCATGGCACCGAATACATAACTTTAGTTTTGAAAAAGACATGTACTCAAAAATGAGTACAATGAATAAAAAGAGTATATGCTAGCCTACATAGGCTACATAGGCTAAATCAGTTTCAATAAATATAGACTATTACAACCAAGATTTACCGGGAATTAAACCCAGACCCTCAGGCATCACAGTCCAGATACTTACAGGTTAAACTACCAGAGAGACATGAAAAAGTTTTAAACAGAAGAAATGTTAAAAAAAATGGTGTGCCAAAAGAATGGGAAACAATGGAAATTGAGTTGTAACAACTCAGTTCCTATTTAAGCAATCCACATAAAATAATGTGGAAAAGCATCTTCTGAACAACTATTTTAAGTTTGTCGGGTCACTTTGCTAAGATGGCTTGAACAGAAGCCGAGATTAGCAATATTAAACCTCACTGCTCATTTTTGGGAAAGTACAGTTACTTAAATGTGAGTACGTCATCACTCATTTACGAAGCAATTTTTGTCAAAGAAAAACGAGTAGGTTCAGGTACTCATTTTTAAGTACCTTTTTTACAATGTTGCTTTCAATTATTTTCTTTATAGATTTACTACTGCTTTCGTTAATTTGATTCTTAAAATAAAAGACGAGTGTTCGATAGCGTGAGGTGGGGTAAAATGGGTATATTCGAAGTTAAATATAAATAGCACATTGTTAAACTATTGCTTTTATCTAGTTCTTTTTTAAAAACAATACTTTGTTTAATCAGTAAAAAAAATTCGTAAAAAATTAAACACATTTCAGTAAATAATTAAATTTCTGGATGATTTAAATCAAGTGCAAAAGTCGATTTGCTTGGGTTTACAAAAAAAAAAAAACTTGCGATACTGTGATGCATGAAAACTTTTATAAATAAATAGAAAAGTCGAATTATTTACTAATATTCCAGGGCTTTATATAGAAAAGAAACCCTTTAAAACTTTACAATGATAAAAAATTCTATTCTCAAACAGAAATTTTATTCTCTCTTTAGATTCTTCTAAAAAGATCTATTTCTCTTTCAGCGAGTGCATTTACAACTGCGTTACAAATGTATGTTATTTTTGTTGTTGTTGCTAATGAAGTTAAACTGCCCATTTCTTCTTTGATATTATTCACAACACAGTAACGAATAAAAACTGCTAAATGAGCTGATTTAGTTATGTCATTAATCTCATCAAGACAAGGAGAAAATAGACTAGAAGATTTTATATATTATGAATTTTTTGCTGGTGGGCAAATATTTTTAACCATTTTCCAAGATTCTGTCTTTCATTGTGTTTCAACACAAAGGCATATCTTTTATTCTTTGAATAATGGCTTTCTTTGTTTTCAAACAGAACTGGTGCGCATTTCAACCATGCTTATTTCGCATATTCCCCATCACTAAATGGTTTTCCGTGTTTGGCAATTATGTTTGAGGCAAAATAAAACTTGCAGCAGTTGAATGACAGCTTTGAATGACATGTCGATACATTTTTATTGTCGATTTTTAAATGTCGATAAATAAAAATGTTGGCTAAGTATTTCTATTTTTCATTTGCTCCAGCAATAAATTCTTTGTTCGTCCTTGCCTTTTTCAAGGAACGATTTATAATTTGTCTCATAATGCCTCTTTATTGATGACATTCTACGTACCACTGTCACGGAACATAAAATGCATACTGTTTTAATGCTTTTGTTAATAATGCCATAGTCATCAGTCCACTCATATTGGAACTCTCTGCTGGTTGATTCTGATAATTTTGTTTTTATTTTCACTAGCTAAATTAAGTGCATAATTAATTAAAATACTGCTAAAACTCGAGCAAAAACAAAATACAGTGCACATACGCAATAACAATAGGGAACGGGCATGTTTATAAACAAGAGACGCTCACGCATGCGCATACCACTCATCCAACGAATGCTGTTTTTTCCCCATCCACATATCTTTCCCTTCCCTCTCCGCAAACAATGCTTTCTGCTATGCTTAAAACAGATTTAATAGTCTGAAGGGTGCGCGTGCAATTGCAGAGGAAAGGGTTTAGGAATATTATTGCTAAGTGTGACGTAATAACTGACTTCACGTTTACCGGTCTATCACGTCAATGTAACAAATGCGGAATAGAATAATTTATAAGTGTATAAAATTATATAACTTGTAAATCGTTGACGTGCCAGTAAAATTTTTGTACGTGCCATTTCTGGCCATACCATAGGTTCGCTACCACTGATGTATGATATAATGGGTGGTTACTCAATTATTGGTCGATGTATTTGGCTGTTTAACTTTCACATAATAAACCATTATTTTTACTATACTTTAACTACTTCGTTGCTTCTAAAGGTAAGCGACTTATTCAACCGGAAGTAGTTAAGCAAAACCAATGTTTTATTATTATGTCAATAAAGCTAAATGCGATACAGCCAAACCATGACCATCGCCCAATAATGTGTGACCACCCTTTATACTTATAACATAAAATAAATTCCTTAAAATAGTTGAATACACAATAAAATGAAGCACACAAAAATAGTGAAACATAGAGAATTTTATTATTTTTTTTAATAAATAATACAAGAAAGGTGCATGTGGATCGCAAAACGCTTAAGTCCTATGAGTTTAAAAGGCAGAAAATTTATATACGAATACTATTCCATCCTCAAGATGCGCACCTGACGCTCGGATTTGTAAAATTCCGTTTAGTTATTTTATTGATATTAATAATTTTAGAAATGTTGCATAAAGAAACATCTTAAAAAAATATTTCAAAAATCCATAACGTTCCTTTGCAGCTTAGTTAACAGTGCGCTGGACTTCGGAAAAATAGGTCGCGGTTCAAGTCCCATGGAAGCAGTTCAATTTTTCTAATGCCTTAACGGGTTCCTCAGCAACGCGTAGCCAAACAGATAGTAGTATATAACATGCATTATCAAAATATTATTTATTCTAAAAATAATAAAAGCGTGTCAATAGATCTATACAACAAACACAATTTAAAAAAAGTTACCGAAATTTTAGTAGTTTTGCTATTATCTTGTTTTTACATTTAATAAACCTCGTAATTTTTTTAATTACTTTAAATTTAAATCCATGAAAGCTAGTATAAAACCGCACAACATCATAAATTCAAAAAAGGTTTACATACATGTATATCCAATATGTTATGAATTTATGATATTTAGTATCTCGAAAAAGAGAAGCAATTAAATTTTTTTAATGTCTTAAGGGGCTAAACAGCTAGTAATATGTAATATGCATTATCAAAATATTATTTATTCTAAAAATAATAAAAGTGTGTCAATAGATCTATACAACAAACACAATTTTAAAAAAAATTACCGAAATTTTAATAGTTTTGCTATTATCTTGTTTTTACATTTAATAAACCTCGTAATTTGTTTAATTACTTTAAATTTAAATCCATGAAAGCTAGTATGAAAGGTACAACATCATAAATTCAAAAAAGGTTTACATACATGTATATCTAATATGTTATGAATTTATGGTATTTAGTATCTCGAAAAAGAGATCTGCCAATGGCGATAAAATGCTTTCAATGCTCAAAGTTAGATGCATTACATCAAAACAATGCTCACGGCGCAATACTGATGATATCTAAAACCCGTTTTGCCTCACCTACCTTAATTACAGAGACAAGCATATGTTACCTTAATTATGAAGGCGAATATGATTGCGCATTGTATTAAGTAATATGAATTAAACATCTCAAATTGACTTTACGTTTGGTTTCATTTTCTTGATGATAATTAAAAAACAACTGAAATAAAATCTAGTATGTGCAACTTCCTCGTATCTACATAAAAAAAATAACTTTTAACCCAACCAACTTTTTGTTGTCAACAAAAATGTTTTATTCGATTTTGATTCTTATTGTTATGGCCAATGAAAGCGGTTTTTTTTCAAGCCCAGGGCTGACCCAACTTTGTTTCCTCCGTGACAGATTCCAAAAACTCAAGGATTATTATTATTCAAGTTCAAAATTACATAAGCCACAATATCTTAAAATTACAAAGTATAAAATTACATAAGTTACGAGTTTAAAATTACATAAAAAAGCTCAAGCACCCCTCGCCACACTAGCGGACAAACATTTTAAAAGTAACACAAATGTAATAAAAATAAAATAATACGCAAATATGACAGAAGGAATGGGGTAAATGATCCCAAATCCCACTTTTTTTACAAAGTTTCAAGTAATTAATTCAGCCAATCTAACCAACACTTTAGTTTTCCCCATCATTTGCTAAATTCTCCCCATACGTTTTATATAATATCAAGTGATTTACAATTCGACAATTAACACGTAGAGTTTTGCATGGTTTAGAATAATATTTCCTGTACCACTTATCATTATCATAACCGCCTACTTATCATAACCGCATTTACAAAAAAAATTTAAAAAATATTTTAAAAATTGTTTGAAAGTAAATTTATAGATATAAAATATAAATGCTTGACAAATGCACACAATTAGACTAAATGCGGTTAAATATAGCGTATTCGCAAAGTAATTACGGTTCTTATCGGTGTCCAAAAATGGCCGCTTTGGTTTCTTGTATTTCGTTTCGCTTGAAACAGGTGTTAGTAAAAAGGAGTAGCTCCATTCTTGCGAGAGCGCTTCAAACACGATTTTAAGCGGGGCGCTCCGCCTATGGAACAGGTACGGCCGGCGTACCGACATAATCGGAAAGCTTGCGTATGGTAAAGACATCTTTTAGCACTACAACTCAGATCTTCTGGCAAACGACAATATTTATCATTGGGAGTTGAATCTAGCGAACTACACTATATAACATTTTGCCTCATAAACACAAAACATACATATTTGTTAAATATTTATGTACAATATAAAAAAATGCACATATCGCACAAAAAATCCACATGTTGTTTCTTTGACCGAAATTTCTTAATATTTTAAAACTGAAAAATGGTCATTTGAAATTAAGTTCAGTTTTGATAAAAATATAAATTATAGAATAAACCCATTCGTTTTATATGCAAATTTAAACATACTCTTACAGACAAAAATTAGGTGTAGAAAATTCAAAAAGGCAAAATTGATCAAAGATACAACACCTTTTCCAATGTCTGTAAAAAAACACCGAGGAATATTTATGAAATTATTATCGAATTCGGTCATCGTAGTTATGGAATTTGACAGCAAAGTTGACAACAAAATTGGGACTTCGATAGCGAAAAGGGAGAGTTACTATACTGTATATATTTTATTTCTTTTAGACTCGAATACGTAAAACAGAAACTATTTGTCAAAATTAATGCCCCTTCTTTTTTTTTAGTGTCTTAAAGTTTTAAAATAAACGCATTACTCTTGGTTTTTTGCCAGATTTAAACAAAATGATATTTGGATACCAGTTTGGGGGAAACAATCAGTAAAAATCACGACAAATTATTTTGATTACAAAAATAATAGAGGCTTTGGAATGCTGCTGTATTAGATATGATAATTTAACTGATAAGAAAAAGTCAGTACACAAGCCATTTATAAAATATTATCAAGCATTAAGTGAGATTCATATCTACAAATTCATTACTTTCTTATATTTTTCATCAAACACTGTTTGAATACATATTTGCATTAATCAAGAGGTTCCCGGTAGCCCAGTAGATATAGCCGTTCAGATAGTAATCAAAGGATTGCTAGCTCGAGTCCGATAGACTTGACAAAGAAAAGTAAAAAGTAGTGATCTGGTGATCGGAAATTGCCTACTTCGCTACAAAATTACTAGAAACTCGCCCAGAACATCCAATAAATTAATACCGGCGTGTATACGGGACTGATGCACGATAAATCTGATCGGGGCCCAAAGTCATGACGCCAACTGAAGGCGTACCCACGCCTTCTGCTGTACTCGTCATCTGACCATGACTCAAAAACACGAGGCAAAGTTCCCGGGTCTATCCCTCGAGATAGGCCCCGAACCGTCGTCAACAGCCCACTGCGCAGCTCTAGGGTAACGTTAATTAACCAAACTATTCATCAAGATATAGTTTATTTTCAACCCTTTGCGGTCAGTGCACTTTAATTTTGGTTGCAACTCCAATCAAATCGGGAGTTCAATTACATACCCACAACCAGGCAGTGGCTAAATTAAGCGAGGCGTGAAGTATCGGAACTCGTTTGTATTGGATACTATCTATATTCGGTCAGTCTGATCTGGTCTTCATAATTATGAATTCAACCGAGTCGTGACCCTCAAATGCATTTGAAGGTCGATCTCTCTGGAGCCTTAAATTGAAAAATCCAAAATCAATGCTTCAAAAAAGCGTAAAACGTAGATTTTTTTTTTATGGTGGATGTGTGATTATCAATAAGCGCCGCTTTACTGAAGCTAATTTTAGAAAAAGTATTAAAATAGTTCGAATCACTTAACTATGTTTCCAGTTTAATAATTTTTTTATTACTAGAACATTATTTATGGTTGTGATAGTTTAATGTATCGTTTACCGATAGGAGAAATATATTAATAAAGACAATTCTAAAAAGATTTATCAAAAACTATATTACATTTAATTCGAAATAAATTTTTATCTGTATCACAGTAATTGTTATTGATTCTTTCTTCATGGGAAAACTTTGTCATTATATAAAAAAAAACATGTTAAGAATTTATATGAAAATAATTTTTTAGTTACATTGCAATCGAGACTGTAGTGCAATAATTGGTTTTTAAAATGTAAAATATTTTTTAATTGATAAAACTACTGAAATTCTGAAACAGACTAATCAATAGCTTCTATTAAAAACCACACAATATAATTTAATAAGAAGTGTATAAATTTATTTAAGTTTTTTTGTGGTGTTTTGTAATATACAGAATACTGTCACATTTCTGTATATTACAAGTATACTGAAATAAATTCATGTATATACTGTCAAATATACAGAATACGCTTTAGTAGCAGGGTGTAAAATAAAAAAATCGAATTTATTTAAATCTGATTTTTAAAAAATTTTAATCTGATGTTTGTTTTTAGAATTTTAATTTTTTTAAAATTTTTTTTAACGTTTAACTACTCAACAGGGGTCTGGTAAATACCCAGTAGGTAGGGTAAACAAAACTGGGTATGTACTCAACCCTCCCTCATGTAAATACTCGTCTCAAATCGCATGTTTCGTGCATTCATTACAAGTCGTTTTCATTTCTCATGCAGTTAATGGATAATTTTGGGGTTTACTTTTTTCGCTGCTACTTTCATGCATATCAAGGCGTAAACAAATCATGATTTTTTTTTTAAATCACAATGATGTATTTAGGAATGTATATTTATTTTGTATCATATTATATCTGACAGGCCCAACCCGAACCCCTATTTTACGAATACCCAGGTTTTTACATACATGTATTATGCATGTAAGAAAAATTACTTGGGGATTCAAGATATAAATATATACTTCTATTTATTCAAGAATTTAAACTGAATTTTCTTAAGCTATACCTATTTGTTTTTGTAAACAAACTAGTATTACATATTTATAAACAAGCTTATCACATTATCTTTATCATGAGCATTCAATATGTTCTACAAATAGGTCTACTTTTGTTTTTACTAACTTCAAATTTATTATTAAAATGAAACGAAATTGGATTTTTTTTCTTTTCCAGGAGACATTTTATTAATTTTAAAAAAAAGTCTTAACACTCATGCTCTGCAGATTGTAATGTAGGATAAGAAGGAATTGCCACTGGAAATGTACACTCTAGCTATAAGTAGGAAACTTGAAAAAAGAAATTGTTTTTTTAGACGAAGAATGGTAAATTATCACTATCTCAGAGAGGTTAGAGTAAGGAAAAAAGGGCTGGAAAGCTTTTGTTTTGAATAGATAAGAATGGGCAAGTGAAAAATAAATCTTAAGAGAAAAGACCAAAATAAGGAAGAAATGTTTCGAGTGACCATGAAAAAGACACCATCAGCGCGATTTTTATTTCCAACAGAATTTCTTAATTTTTTTTTTACAAATAAATAATCTATTTATTTAAATCAATGATTCTTTTTTAAAAAATCAATTGGTTTAAATAATGATTTAAATCTCAGATTGAAATCAGTAGATTTAAATCAATGATGCCTTGTGTAGTAGTGTAAATCTGAAACCAGAGTACCTAGATAAGATCGTTTAAAGTGTGCGACTCGCCTTATATGTAGCGTTAAGTGGAATGACATTCAACTCGGTATGGGGAAACCTCTTGAACTAGGATCCACACTACTTAGCAAACTGATAAACCTAGCTGTCTAGTAATAAAAAATGGTGTTAATGTTTTTTCGGATTGTTTTTCGGATACTTACACTACGCTCGCCCATTTAAACGTTAAAACTGATGAAAAACTTCATAACCCATTTCATTTGGCGTAAAATATTTCAATAGTTTACTCGTAAGCATACGAATATTTTATCAAATATTTTCACAAATGGTCTCTAAAAAGCGAATAAGTAGACGAAGGAAATAAAAACAATGAAAACAAATATTATAAACCCCACTCTTCAAATAGGAACGCAAAGAAATTTTTATGTTCAGAATTTTTGTAGCCGAGTTGGTACATTCGGGAATACCGTGCCTATGCTCTATAATCACTGTACTTTCCAAGTATTTTGTCTTTTGGACTCTTGACATACATAATTATTTTTGATTCCCATTTTAAGACTGTGGAACAATACAAAAATATAAATGTTACATTTTTAGAATCAGAATATTAAATATTATTATTAAAAAAAATCAAGACAATTCCAGAAACGCCACCTTGAATTCTCTTCTATATGCACATCGCAGACGATAATCAAAAAAGAACACGAACACCAAATTGCAATATCCGTCGTATCCATGACAATGCCTTCAAGTCCACCCTAATCGCGGCGTCCGTTCACATGTTCTTCTCAGAATAAGGGTATGACCACAGAAAAATCACCCGAAATCATTCCTTTTTTATTGTTCCAAGGTGCAGCAGCAGACGACTTTTGAAGTGCAGCGCCCCATGGAAGTAGGTCATATTGATCGGGACAGACCTTGGACGTCGCGGGAGGGGGGAAGGCTTGACCCTATTTATACATCTCAACAGAACAATGACGGAGTGAAAAGAGAGGGATATACTTCTAATAATATGGGCTTCACGTTTATCCATTGTATTGACGAAGTGGGTAATGGAGTGGTCTTGCTTCGGAACAGAGATCGTCGGCACTGAATGAAAGCCCTTATCTGACAAGTGGGGTGCTTCCATAAACGGTTAACGCATTGTCGGAAGTGGTGTTTGTTTGATAAGAAAGGTAGCGAGCCAGAAAAAAGTTTGTTCAATTGTAAGACATCGGCTAGTACGTAGTAGCACATAACTTTCGATAACTCTCTATAAGATTTCAAGCACCGGAGAATGATTACCTTTCGGATCAACAACCTTCCAATTCAACATTGGTTTATTTTTCTACCTCCATTTGACATATATCATATGTCTTGAAGTGAATATGTCTTTGAAATCAGTTCGCGCACAGCAGTTATTGGTAGACACTTGCGCCGACATAAAAAGTTATATTTCAAAACCCCATAACTCCAGGGAGAATCAATTTGTAGGGATAAATGTACAATCCTCTCACCATCGTGTTGAAAAAGATAGGCCGCGTCTACCAGGTTAGTCATGAATCCACTTCCCCCTCTCACATTTGTACCGCATGGTGAGGACATAAGCCATATTTAGGACATACTCTTGTTTGTTTAACTACTGTAACGTTACTTCTAACTGCCGGGTCGTGGCGAGTGCATGCCCAAATTTAAATAAATGTCAAGTTCCACAGTTCAGTTTCACTAGTTGACAGCAATAAACCATTTGTGTGAAAATTTTATATCTAAAAGGGGTAAAAAAAATATTAATTATTTAAATTCGTAAAAAATTGCTTATATTAATTTTTCTAAATTTCATGTTCCCCTTCGTGATAGAAAGGTCAGAGGACGGAATGGGTTAATATTTTGCCTGGTCGACACAGCTGAATTTCCTCTACACGATGGTATGTCATTTATCCTCATAGGATGATTCCAAGTGGAGTTATGTGGGGGAAAGCGATAATGCAGCCAAGGCCAACATTCCCCTCAAGTGCTGCAAAGGTCAGAAGCGGCTTGAGTTTATAAAAAGCCTAGTTGACGCGGTTCACCTTCCTCTACACGATGGTGTGTCATTTATTCCAATAGGAGGATTCCATGTTGAGTTATGGAGAAGAATCGTATACTGCAAAAGGTCAAAATTACACTTACTTACCGAATAATCAGCCTGTTTGTAACATCTCACTTTCCTCTACACGATGGTACGATACACGATGGATACGTACGTTACGTACACGATGGTACGTACGTTATTTATCCCCATAGGTTGATTCCACGTAGAGTTATAAATATTTTACAAATGTGTTTTTTGACTATGCGACTCGTGGAAATGCGTATGCGTACCAAAAAGACAGCCTCATTCACATAAAAAAAAAGCATTCGCGTAAAAAGTTTAGAAAACATTTTAATTGAAGTTTATGTTTAATTCCCTCGCAGACACAAAGTTTATTCTTTCGAATTAAAACAAGGAAGCTTTGTGAGGGACGTTCATTGAGGCTACTGACAAGTATTCTACTAACAGATTGGCTATTTGTTAAACATTTAATTAAAAGGCGATAAGAGCTGCAAGGTACAGACCGACGTACCCTCCATTGTTTAGGAGGTTAAATTTAATTCAACAGTGCTGTGACATTTGACTAATTTGTAACAATCTCTATTGAATAAATTCAGGAATTCATTAGCAGAGCTTCACGTTTGACTTTGGTTTCATGTGGTTTGGTTTGGTTTGGTTTTGTTAATTAACTTTGCACTAGAGCTGCACAATGGGCTACTGGCGACGGTGGTTTCATGTGGACTTAATGGACGGGTTGGATGGTAAGTCCGCAACACAGAGTTTCGAGATAAAAGAGTGTTTAAAGTCTGCTACTCGCCTTCACTATAGTGTTATGTGGAAGGCAATAGGCCAATTGCGGCCGAAGGAAGCCAGGTTTACCATATTCTCAAAGACGAACACAATTGTTTATCGCCCAGACAAAAGGTTACCATGGGCCGCAATTGGAACTTGCCGATGTGGAATGGCATTCAACTTTTTATTGGGCAACCTATTGATGACTAGGACCCACACCACTTAATTAAAATAATGGATCTAGCTGCTTCGTAACGGAAAATAATGCTATTTAATTTTAGAATTTTTGTGATTTACACCACTTGCCTTGCCCAAATTAAACTTATAAAAAAAGGTTTAAGTGAGATAAACTCAAACAATGATTAATCCACACTAGTTATAAAGTTCTTCGGGTATATTTAAATAAATTTTTTTTTACCTGTATCAAGTCAGTTGTACGGGTGTTACATCAATTGATACGTGAAATCTCTTTAAAATCAGTTACATGGGGTATTAGGATAAAAACACCGACATTGTTTTGGAGGGGGATCCATTCTTACATTATAGCTTATCTTCCTTCTGTTTGCGAGATTGTCATTGACGACTAATTTATATTTCTATAAAATTTGCTGAAATGGAATTTCATGTAAAACATTTATGACAATGATCCAATGCAGTCGCACCATAATTTATTTATTTAAGGATTATTCCAATTGGTAAAATTTTTCAGAAAAGAGAAAGTTTAAGTAAAACAAAATAATTTTCATAGCCACAATATGAACTTCATTTTATAAATATGTCTGTCATAGTGTTAGGTATCGACTGGATTTTAAATTTTACTCGAATCGTATAACTTTATGAGCAAACGTAGATGAAAGTGATAATTTATTTTCCAATTTTAGATACATAATACAATGGTACAAAACTCCAAATTAGTATTTTTTAATTATTTTTTTTTGCGAAGGTTAAAATCTGTTTTAATAGAAAGTTTGCTCCAGAAAATTCAAATAAACAAAATTGACTGTAAGTTGTTTTAGAACGTTGACACATTGTGTAACATCACAGATTCAAAACTATTTATTTAATTAAGAATTTAATTAAAATCTGGCTGCTGCAACAACGGTGTCAAAGCACACTCTGGTTTGTTTAAAACCGGCAAATTACGCGTGTAAATTGGCCAATTTGCAAAACGCTTCCATTAAGTTTTCTTTTTAAATCAGAAGCCAAAACGAAGTTTTAACTAAGCGATGTTATGACGATGTGTTGTTGCAAAATGTGTCATCATTCTAATTGAATTTCCAGAAAAGTTCGTTTTTAATTCTCTGACGTAAAAATTAAATTAAAATAGCAATATATTTACAGAAATTTCCATACAATTTGGATTTTTGTGCAATTGACTACTTTAGTGCCAAAAGTACATAAGTATTGCCATACTTATTTATACGATTGTCAGAGGGATTGAGGCAAATGAATGCATTGTCAAGCGGAAACAAGTAGACAAGTACAGCAAATGTACTTACATACTCTGGCCACTAAAGTCTTTAATTGGAATCTGGTTTTAGAAATGGGTAAATAAGACATATAATCAGTAATTTTGATCGCGTTTTTCCAAAAGGAAAACAGTTAAATGTTTAGGCAATGAGTGAAATTTGAAAATTAATTCAAAAGTATCAAATAAAGTATCAGTATTCATAAAGTATCACAACCAAGCGTATTGTTTTTGCTATAAGATTAACTTTTTCGCCAAATAAAAAGTATATCAAAGTAAAATCCACGAAATTCATACAAAACTGAATTGAAATCTTTAAAAAAAAAAACTATAAAACTATATTTTATATTTTGTGTGTACAAAATATTTGTACATACTTACTACTATTTAATACAATGGAATATAATTTTTAACGTTAAAACTTTTTAAATAAGTAAATTAATTTTAAATAAGTAAAAGTAAAGTATTCAATTACTTAATACTGTAAGAGAAACCAAAATCAGGTGCACCAAGACATGTGAACATAGATGTCGTGTCTCAGAATTTACTAATAGACCTTTAGCAAAATCAACATTCTAAACAAAAAATATTATCAATTATTTTTAAACTATGCACAGGACAAATTAAAGAGATAGCGAGAAAGAGAGATGAAAGAGAGATGTAATAGATATATGTATAGATGTTGAACTAAACAACTCAAGTCCTCCCTGAATTTCCAATTTTTTTTTTGCAATGTCGAAATATCTTTAAATTTAAAACGTTGGGGTGTTTCTTGGACGCTATATCTATAAATGTATACATGTACATGCATAGGAAATATAAAGTACATCCTTTTGCAAAGGAAATAACTTTACAATTTAGACATTTTTAATAACGCTAAAAAGTAAATAACTGAAGGCTTTTAACTGGTTTTGCAACTGTATGCGTTCCCATCTAGTTTTTGTTCAAGAAACAACAGCTCGTATTTCCACATTCCAACCAATCAGAAATCTAACTCATGTTCACTGATATCCAGCTACTTTTGCTTCTGATAACTTTTTGTTTTAGTTCATATTAATAAAAAACGAATTTTGCTGCTTATATTTTCACCCTTTGCAATCGATAAACATCTGACATTGGCGTTCTTCCTACGGAACAGTTATTCTTCTTTCTGTTCTTTATAACAGTTATTCTTCTTTCTGTTCTTTTTAATAGTTATTCTTCTTTCTGTATTTTTTATCATCAAAGAGGTACAACATCATAATCTTTTTGGAATCTGCAAGAGAACAAGCTGAAAAAAATCGAAGCTTTTTTTAAGCACAAGACACTTTTCTCGTTTATTTTTAAAAAAGAAACCAAAAGAACGGGTCGTTATGTTGACTGAGAGAAAAAAAACGGAGTGAAAAAGGTTAAAACTAAAGCCAAAGTATAATTTTATCCCATAGTTACAGAAATATCATTTTTCGAATTTTTGGATGTAACCCGTTTTGCATCTGGGCTACTCAATTATGCGAATCGAATGCGAAACCGAAACCCCCATTTCATTCAAACGTCTCCGAAGTAATGAAACGGATGA
Organism: Troglohyphantes excavatus; assembly: GCA_963932185.1. NCBI lineage: Eukaryota > Metazoa > Arthropoda > Arachnida > Araneae > Linyphiidae > Troglohyphantes > Troglohyphantes excavatus. Next base: position 69,823,565 of record OZ010666.1, on the reverse strand, counting down.
AAACGCCTCACAGCAACTTCTTCACGATCAACGAATTACATAAAAATTATTCACGCTCATGGAAACTGCATATTAATTTCTGCATGTCACAACAAATCACGCCGCATATTTACGAACTTGTCATCCGAGGCTTCGCGAACAAGTGCGGCTGCAAATCGTGCTGCTTGGCACCTGTCCAGAACTGGTTGCTGGCGGCGACTTTTCACTCATCGCCAACAACGTGCCGCCGTGTTGATGATCGCTTTGTTGTTGATACCGTGTTCTCTGTACTTCCTAGTTTTTGAGGCGGTTTTCAAAATGAACCATTTACGGAAAAGGATGGATCCGTGGGCCCTTCGTCTGTCACGAATGCGGAAGAAATCGGAAAAGATAGTTTAGAAGTTAACCATGAAAGCCGAAGGCATTACTCTGTAAAACGGCCTTTTCCTTTAACATTCCTACCTCGCAGGAAAACATTTTGCAGGGTGTATTCGTCCATTCGCTTCTTACGTTCGTTATTGCTAACTTGACGGACCTAGCTATATACCACTTGGGGGCAAGTGCCCCCCCCTCTCCGCCGAGATTTTCCAAATATACATATATTTATATGTGTAGATATTATATATATATGGGTATATGTATGTATATGTGTATATTTTATATATATGTATATTTTATATATATATGTATATTTTATATATGTGTATATTTTATATATATGTATATTTTATATATATATGTATATTTTATATATGTGTATATTTTATATATGTGTATATCATATGTATATATGTGTATATCATATGTATATATTTGTGTATATCATATGTGTATATCATATGTGTATATCATATGTATATATTTGTGTATATCATATGTGTATATCATATGTGTATATCATATGTATATATTTGTGTATATATTTGTGTATATGTATATATATATATATATGTATATACATATGTGTATATATATATATATACATATATGTGTATATGTATATATATACTTATGTGTATATGTATATATACATATGTGTATATATACGTATATATATACATGTACACATATATGTGTATATATGTATATACATATATGTGTATATATACGTATATATATACATGTACACATATATGTGTATATATGTATATACATATATGTGTATATGTATATATACATATGTGTATATGTATATATACATATGTGTATATGTATACATATATGTGTATATATGTATATACATATATGTGTATATGTATATATACATATGTGTATATGTATACATATATGTGTATATGTATACATATATGTGTATATGTATATATATACATATATGTGTATATGTATATATATACATATATGTGTATATGTATACATATATGTATATATGTATATATATATGTGTATATGTATACATATATGTCTATATGTATATATATATGTGTATATGTATACATATATGTGTATATGTATATATATATACATATATGTGTATATGTATACATATATGTATACATATATGTGTATATGTATATATATACATATATGTGTATATGTATACATATATGTGTATATGTATATATACATATATGTGTATATGTATATATATATGTGTATATGTGCATATATTAGGTGTGTATTAGGCATATAATATATATATATATATAAATATATGTGTATATGTATATATATACTTATATGTATATATATACATATATATGTATCTATATACATATGTATATGTTTATATATTCCCTGATTGCCCCCCCCCCCCCTCTCCCTTTCCCCACGAAATGAAATCCTAGATTCGCCCCTGAGAGAAAGCAAATAAAAACTATTTTTTTTATGTTAATTTTTACATACATACATATATATATTCTTTTTCAGCACAAAAATTTTAGCATGGGCCTGACATCCATCCCTCTTAAAATATTATAATCAGTTCTATTCGAACACATTAATAGCAGTATGCAAATAATAGTCTGTTCACTTAAGTTCGTAACAAATTATCGAAATAAATATGAATAGTTAAAAGACATTATGCCCTAATGAATCCGACCGTCGTATTAAATACGCCCAAAGTCATTCCAGATTTTCCGACACAATGGCTTTGGGAGGGTTACAAGAGCTGGTGATTAGAGCTAATTAACGCTCCGTAAACGTTAACTTTTACAATCGGGCGTTAAAAATCAATGCTGTGTAACTTAATGCTGAGTATTGATTTTGGCAGACGAAAGTTTGGGGAGTTTGGGATTTTTTCCGAACTCTTTAAGAGATAACTCGGGGTGATTTTGTTACTTCTTTTTGGCTCGTGTGTTCTTCTATTTAAATATACTCGCAGCGTCCTATCATTTGTAAATTAATGCATCAATGTGTGATCAGATTAAAAGGTTTTTATTTATTAAGGTGTAATTATGCCTACGAGACGGTTAAAATGTTCCAAAGTGTATTTTGTGTAGTTGCCAAGACAAAAATAACGTCATAAAACTGATTTATTATAGATTATATATAGTTCTTATATAATACGTTTAGTAATATATAGTAAAGTGATAGTTGTATAATGGAAAGAATACACTAAACCTTCAATCCATTATCCATTTAATGAATAGTAAAAATATTTCTTAAGGTTCTTTAAAAATTCCTCTTTACGTATTATCCATATTAATTACTAAAATAAAGACAATTTATGGAAATAGATGTTGATTACATCTTCGAAACCAAATAATTTAGAGTGCCATTCTACAAATCATCGAGAAAGATCTTCGGAAGTTTCATTTGTTTAGCGAGATATGTTGCTAAACCCCTAATCAAACCCTTGATATTTTTATGTGCCATTAATGGGGGTAACTTTACTCTAATTTTTTGAATTTCCCAACTTTAGTAAGGTGTTTGAGTACCATGTAGTGCAGCGAAAATTTTAAGTATCAATATATTCTGTGATAACTGAATATTTCTATAATCTATCATTTTTTTTATGTAAATTTGTTAACTATTATTATTTTTATTTATTTTTTCTCTGTGGAGTAAAGAGAAGCGTGGATAGAATACTTTACTCTAATGTGAGAAATGTACTTTTTTTTCAATAATAAAGTTTGGTTAGAGTAAATAAAACATTTCGATTCTTATTAAATGCCGTTCAAAATGTATGTTCTATTTTTGCTGTAAAAAAATTAATTTCGTACACCAAAAAGTCATTTTAAAAACCAAAAAAATGACTCCTAAAGTTCTCTTTTTTTTTCATAACAATTGGCTAATTCGGATTGATTTGAACTTATTATTATTCAATTATTGCTCAATGAAATAAATAAAAATTCATAGAATATCAATTAATAGAAAAATCAAAATATAATTTTATTAAAAATCACATTTTAATGCATATTCTCTTACTGCAAAACATGGCCCAACACAGAGAATATGTCATAAAAGCAGATAACTTTTAAAATAAATTTTCCTTGACTAGTAAATTAGAAGAACATTAAACTTTCTACTACGGTTTGCTTTACTATTATAAGGTTAAATTCATTTAAACTAGTGGACTAAACTAACTCCGAATGTTTCAATGGAATGAGGTTGGTGAGCAAAATAATTTGTAACCTGAATTAGCAGCACAGGATCAGAAAGTCCATTAGTATACTTTTAAATCGACTATTACATAACATAATTGTGTAATCAACCTTATGAGGGGCACACGTGGTTAACGTAAAATATACACTTTTTCCAATAGAAGAAAACATGTGTTATAACCAACACAACAACACTTTTAGCTGTAACCTTCCATAACAGAAAGTAAAGGAAAAAACAGGCATACGGTTGGAAAGCAGGGTTGCCAACCCTCACAGGAAAATTATGTTATTGACTTTTTTCACTGAATGTCCCGCCTTTTTTCAAATGTCAAACTTTTTTAAACAGGTGGAGTGTAAAATTTTTCTGCAAGGTGTAAAGTAACCCGTGTTGGCGACAAGCGTGTACATAAAATATTGTTTTTTCCATCCCCGCTGCCATAAGAATTCGGTTATTCGGTGTTTATCAAGCGTTCCTTGGTAGTGTTTTGTCTGTTGGATGCAAAGTTTATGCAATAAAAAGAAAATTACAGCCGAAATTTGTAAACAATGTGGCTGTTTCTTTTAGCAACACAGCGATCATCAAAAATTTACCGACTACAAGTGGATCACTTCGAACGATAACAAACAAAGAGCGTTTTATATAAACAACCTATTTTAAATTTCAATAAAAAACAACAACAATCATGCTCTTAAACCCATTATACTAGTAATTTCTTTAGTAGTTTGTTTAGAGTTCGTTGTTCAAATCTCCGCAAAGTCTGAAAAGTTTATTTTGGCATATCCTAACATAAAAATAATTTTGATGTCATGGTCAACAGATTTGACACATTTCTTCTAATGAGTATAATAAATGCGGGTTAGGAATTTGAGTTTTCTACATCAACCGATCTGTTAAAAAACCATGCGCTAGAAAGTATTTTTGTTTCCGTATATACACAGTGTGTCCCATACATTTTAAGACTGCGGCTATAAAAGACGCAAAATAATTACAAAAAAAAAAAATTCAACAAATTTTTAATTCAAAATAGATTGTCTACATTAGAATAGCACACATATTGGCATGATCTTTCCACCTGTTCATGCCTTTTAAAAACTTCTATTTTTAAATACTGTTTAAGTTCGTTGTCACGGCTTCTTGTATCTCGTCTATCGACGCAAAATGGACCTCTTTCAAGTTCATCTTTAATTTGGGGAATAGGGAGTATTCACGGAGTAGCACGAGATATAACAGATCCACCATAAGCCCCACTTTTAATATTTCGAAGGTTTCTGTCTAACTTTTACCGGCTTTAAAGCAAAATGTAATCGCAACACGCTGTTCGTTATTTTTATTCATCCTGAAATTATGACCGCGGGCACTTTGATACTACCACGCGAACTGCTACTGAAAAGCTGCATGTGATGCGATGGACGGACTTGAAACTTCGTATGGGGGGAGCGCCAATAGCCCACTGTGCAGCTCTAGTACGACGTTAATTAACAAAACAAAACCGTATGGGGGGAAAGAAAGGTTGTAGTAACCAGTTCCCAAAATTTCCTGAAAATGGCGCTAGTAGTACCGATTTTATAGCCACAGTCTTAAAACTTATGGGACACACTGAGTATGTATTATAACAGACAGAAAACAAACTTCAAATTTCATATGGGCTAATATATCGAGGAATTTTAAATGTGAAAAATAAAATAATTCTAACATTGACGTGAGAGCTTTGAACATGAAAGCTTTAAATACATATGCGTTTTCCCTAAAAATTGTATGGCTGTACTTGATTTATTTAGGCAGATACGGAGCAGTAAAAAGTATGTGTTTCACTTATAATGGTCGATTTGATTAAGCGAACCTAAATGCCAAATGTGTGAAAACGCGCCAATATATTGTTAACCTACCACCACTAATCAATCTCACAGTCGATGAACAGGAAAAAGTATCATGCCAATTTTTTCGTTGGCGACAAATAGTTGATGCATAACGAAAAGCGACCCTTTTCTTCAAGATTGTTGTCAGAGCTGTTTATCTTGAAAAGTGATTTTTGTCAATTAACACCTTCTTCCACTTGCCCCTTCCATTTGTGACCACCCTGTACTTCACACATCACAATCGAAACAAATTCGATACAAGCAAAATATTAATAAAAATCCAAATACCTCCACAATAAAAAAAAATATTAAAAAATACTGTTAGTATGCATTCTCATATTCTTTTCAATTCCCTTCGACCAAACTTTATTTTTTTATTAAAGTTTTTATTCATATTTTTTAAAGAAATACATGAATACACTCTCCACATAAGGAAACCCTATCTCAAGTTATCTTGTACTTGCACTGCACGTGTGCAAGATAAAAAGCGTAATTTTTCGCACGCTTTTCCACATTAAGGGAACCGAGAATGAAACCTGCGCTTTTTCTGCAATCCCGTGAGAGCAGTGGGCTTTTTTTTCTGGTGAGTTTCACATTGCTAGGAGAGATACGACACGTACAAAACGTATCTACCATAAGAATAAAGTAAAAAGCAAACGAAAAGCACGTAAAATAAGATTAAAAAAAATGGAAAGAATATCCAGAAAAGCAGCTTCTTATTACATATGTGTTTGTTTTTTATACCTACCGAGAATTAAAAGAAATATATAAATTTTTGTATTTATTTTTGCGTGTTACTGTAATATAGCATAAAGATGGTAAACGAAACTGGCACAGCAGAACTTCAATTATCCAAACTCAAAGAATCCGTATCGCTGATCGTGAATTATACAATTATCCGAATATTCGATTATCCGGATTTATTTTGGTCCCACAAATATAGCCTCGCACAAAAAAAACACGAGAAATTCACAAGGTTTAGTTTATTCAATCGCTACGTGAATGAAATGAGTTTGTATACTTTTAACGCAAATAAAATATTTTAGATTTTGGAGTATTAACATAGTATATAAAATTAACACTTAAAAAAAACTTTTACTTTGGAGTGGAAAATAAAATGTTAAAATGTTTAAGGAATAGATACTGAGAAAAGCGAATTGCTTATTAAATTTAAAGATGTAAAGTAGAGAAAATAATTAGTTCAAAGCAAATGCAAATCCAACGCGATGTTTCATATTCATCATATTTCGATTTTCGATAGCCTTAAATTATTCATTTTTGGCAATAATTCAAGAAAAAAGTATCAATCTCAAATCAGTGTTTAATCAGGGTTTTAATAAAAGAAACACTCATGTTCTATCAGGCCACAACCTCGAAAATTCATTCAAACCGCATGTCCGACCTTGATGAAAATGCCATCGAACAAGAAATAAAATCACACCGATCCATAAAAATACGATAAAAAAAATGATTTGAAAAATGATGATTCGCCAAATCGTATCATCAGAGATCCAAAAATTCCCTCTTTTAAGAACATATTTTGGGGTTCAAGGATGACTACTGAAAGGGAAGGCCAAATCAAAAAGTGTGGTTGAATAGTAATCAAAGTGTCTAAATAAAAATTACATATTATATTACTAACTATATAACTAGTGCTGTGTAACCGAAGAATGTAGGTCATTCTCAAAATAACTTAATTTTTCAGTGAAGAATTTTTTTTACAAATTGTGACTTGTAATATCTAATTCCAGATGCTGTAGAAAGAGTACTACTCATTTTTTTTTATTTCACACCTCTTGCCTTCCCCTCCTGTCCCAAAATTGCCTTTGCACTCTAAGAACATTTGCGTTCTTTCTACGGAACAGTTATTCCTTCTCTTTTATTCCTGAGAATTTTTTTTATGCTCGTATAGTAAAAAATCATAATATGTTTTGGACCTACAAGAGAACAAGTTGAAAAGAAAAAAAAATATTGATGTTCTTTAAACATAAGATCTGTTCTCGTTTATTTTAACGAACAGGGAATCAAAAGAACGGGTCGTTATGTTGTACCTTAAGAGGAGACAGCGAAGTGCAAAGGGGTAATGTCTTGCAGTAGAACTTAAAGTTTTTATTATCTAACACGTAGAAAAATCTAAAGTATTGATTTCGCGCCTATAATCAGATGTCGAATGTTTGGTGTTTCTACACATTTCATAGCCATAATGAGTCCAGGAGAAGGATGCACTGCGGAGACATGTATCAATGCTATAGAAATCGGAAGGATATGTATAATTAATTAAATGAATAATTGTTAATAATGTAAAATTTTTAATGATTTTCGCCAAATGGGCGGCAGTGAAAAGAATCGACACACAAAATTCTGAAGAGGACTTAAATAGTTAGGCACACACACTCGCTATGTTGGTATATATTACAATAATAAATCTCGAGCGTTAAGGGTTAATCTACAGAATGGGTGTGAACATGATATGCTAAGAAGAAATAATACTACAATAGCCAAACTTGGTTTACATTTTACCGACAACAAGGTTAGCGTCAAAACCGAATGTTCGAATTCTGGAAACTTGGATGTGCCTCGCATTCTATTTTAAGCAGAAGCTTCCGGCCTGTTTAACCATTATTGTACACAAAGAAGATCACAAAGCACTAAAAAACAGCATTTGACGCCATGTGCACAATGAAATTCTCTGGTCGAAGACTCTAATAAAAAGTTTATTTCAGAACAAATAACAATATTCAAAAAGTAAATGCCATGAAACAATTATATCGTCTCCAAACAGAATGCATCAACGACAAATCCTCTTCTTTTCTGGAAAAGCTGTCCCATTCGGATGAATAATGCAGAGCAGTCGTTGGGGTCTGCAGACTCAAATATAGCTCGGGTAATTAACTTAATTCCTTGAGTACCTATTTTCTCGTTTATGGGTCGGATGCTAAGGGCTGCCGAGCCCATGTATATTTTATCTTGTACAGCTGGAACAGAATGTCTTACGGGACTAAAAGAATAATGGAGGAGAGCTCCGATTGTAGTTTGGATACTTGAGTAACGTAAATAAATGAAGGGGATATTTAGTGGTATGATAAGAATACTCGAATAATTCATGCTTTATTACAGATTTGTTCGTAATTATTTAAAAAGCTTCATGATTTTCTTTGTGTGTGAAATTTCATAATATCGAATATAAACTTCAGATTTTCAAGGTAGGATATATTACAGCCAGTGAATCAGTGTCAACAGCAGGGAAATGACAAAGTTGTCTATCCAGAAGGAAAGACCCGAGATAACTGACTCGTAATTTTTAACCATGATCAGATAACGAAGACAACACCTGAGCTGGCACTCCACGTAAAAGCCTCCACACACGTTCCAACGTGACCAAGTGTCTTGAATGCCCTTTTTGTCGAGGTCTTTTGCCCTACACGTTTTACGACTAATAATAATATATAATGAGGAGACACAGTCACACCATACTTGCGTTTAAAGGAATTGCTAGTACATTGAAATTACAATGGCTGTATGTTCAACACTATTTCACAAAACAAATTTGTCTGCCTACTGAAGTCTTATAAGTACTACGTTAGAGAAAAATTTTTAACTATCCCGTATATTATTCATGAAAATGTCACAAATCAAGTAAAAAAGTTTGTAATAATTAAAGGTTTTAACTACCCTAACATTTCCTAATGTAACATAGCCTAACCTATCATATTTTTTTCATTTGTTAAAAAAAGTTATTCTTAATAATCATAAATAATTAAAAGAAAAAATATAAATAGCTAGCTAATCAAGCATGATAAATTTCTTTTAACTTAATAAACTAAAAAATATAAAAAGAAAATAAATATCCATTTCTATTTATCAGTAAAGTTAATTCTATTGTTTTAAAGAAAAATCTTTTATTTCCCGTTAGCACATACACAAACATACTTTCTTGTAGCATTATAGATGCAAGTTATTTGGAAACTATGTGACCGGCAGCTATGAAAATTCATTCGCTGATTTCTCTAATAATGACAATGATGATAGTTTCGATGATGTATCTCGAGTTTGAAACTTTCGTGAAATTGATTTAAAATGTGGGAACACAAATCATAAAAAAAAATACATATGCTGGAAAAAATTAAAATGTATCAATTTTTTTAATAGATATTGCTTGGACTTTCTTAGCGTCCTTCACGGCAAAATTAATTTTTAGAGCCATTAATATCCCTGAAAAAGCCAACTTTAAGTAAATTTGACATACTTGCGCTCTAATTAAAATTTAACCTGAATTATTAAATTCAACACTTACAATAACAGTTTTGATTGCTGATTTGAATATATGAATATATGAAAAAAGTAGGAATCTAAAACATTCCACAAAAATGTTTGTTATTTTTGGAACCAATATGGCAATAACAAGAAAATTTTGAATGGCTAAGGGGTGAAGAAAATCAACATTTTTGGACGGTTTGAAAATGGAGAATTTAAGTTTTCTACCGGGTCTTTAATGCAAATTACATATCAATCTCAATCTATTCTTTTTTTATTTTCGTACTTTGTCATTTAATCATAATAGATTTGGGCAAAAAAAACGACATTTTGTTTTAAAAATTCTCCAATTTTCATAAATTTTAAAACTTTAATATTTTTTATGATTTTGTGACTTTTTTTAAAGTGCTCTCAGGAAAAGCACCCTTTTTTGAAAATAGAGCCTTTTATTATTTTTTATTTGACCATAAGTAAATACATTTAAAAAAATATGATTTATTCATAATAACATAGATAATTATGAGTCATTTATATGAATCATTTACTTACATTCAAGGAGTTTTAACATAAATTCTACTAAATTGCGCTTTCTTCTTGTAGTATAAAATGTTTTTAAGTAAATACAGTAAAAAATCAGTTGTGAGAGTGCAGAGACGGATGTCACGTGAAACGTTATTTCAACAAGTTCTAGAAATAAGGATTGGTCACCAACAAATAACCTAGTCCACACGCTAGGAAGATAAACTAGCTGTTTTGTTCCTAATGATGCGGGTACCAGCCAGATCTCGTAGCCGATTTGCTTTATTTAAAGATTTTACACGATTCGGCGATTAATTTCCCCATCTAACGAGATCAAATTTATGCTAATCGTATTGTAATTTGTAGCAGAGTTACAGTGTCGCAAAGGATCCCCACACTAAAAGCGTGACAAGGTTTTTTTTTTAATCCTGGTACCCCATGAAGCGTATTGTAAAGATGTTTCACGTTAAAAAAAATTAATACAAACAAAAAAACGTCGTTTTTATTAACCGACTTAAAGCACGCCAGCCAAAGCACACAAAGGGAGCCGGTAATCAATTCGATTGTTATGTATTTTTTTATGCATTTTTCGCGCAAGATTTCTGTAGCAATTCAGATATTTGGAAGAGTCTTTTTCAATTGATGGGGGATGACACACTTGAGCACCTTTTGAAAAAAATATTAGTTTATCCGACATTTAACTATCCGGAATTCTCTATTAACCGGACCGTTTAAAAAAATATTATCCGATTTCGAAAATTCTTAGTTTTTGTTAGGTAGAAAAAAATCCACTTGGATAAAAAATACCAAAAAAAATTGGTTATCCGGCTTTTGTTTATCCGAAAATATCGACTAACCGGACTCTTCTTAAAACATTTTCTAAGATTTCAAAATATTTTCATTGCTGAATAAAGATTGTACAACAATGAAATTTTGTTCGCATTTATTGGCATAGATAGGGATTGTTTTACAATATACATTATTAAGACAATATAGTTTCCTTTGCCAAGACAATATAGTATTAAACCAGATCCGGGTTGTGGAAAAATGAAAGCAACAACTTGAATTTCTTGATAACAGCAGGGGACGAATCCCCTGCTAAATTAAAAAGAAAAGAAAATAATCTTTTTTTTTAAAAAAAACGACTTTAAGAAAAATGCACTAAAAAGTAAAAAATAAGTTTTTATTTTAAGTTAAAAAGTTTTTTAAAAAATTGAATGATTATTATTAATTTTATACTTATTAGAACTTTTTTAAGTTGGTACAAATTTACAAAAACCGTACCTACATTTTGGCGCCGATTTCCAAAACTTGTAAAAAGTATAGAATTAAATAAAAAAAAAATCAACTTGTACGTAAAATTAAAAATTCTTTTTTTACTTTTTAGCGCATTTTTCTTAAAGTTGATTTAAAAAATATTATTTTAGGCGAGAAATGTTCTATGTATAACTGAGTTAAATGAATTTTTTAAAGTACAACAATTTATATAAATAAACTTACCTTTGATGAACTCCGCCACATGGACGATGACGCTTTGATTGAGCGTATCCATCTTTTACCAAACATGAATAATTAAATCTTCACAAATAAAATAAAAGTATTTGTGTTTGTTTATAAAAAAAAATATATCACCAGGAATATTCAAAATTAAACTAGAAACAAACTTTCCGATCCTTAAAAAAAAATCGACAAACACTAAAACCTCATTCTAAAGTATTTGTTCAAATTTATAATTTGAACTCTTCCATACATTAGAACTACGAATCGAAGACTGGTAGAGATAGTATCCATAATGTGTCGGGGGTCACAAACGCACGCCGTCCAGTCGGGAAGTTCAAAACAAACAACACTTGCGAGCGAACCCTTTTCTTGCCTTCCCGCCGGCACAAAGTGGATGATTGCAATTGATGCATGCAGATGAAAAACACTCTCGCCGATTTCAAACCGTGTCAAGTTACGTCACGAGCGATCGGCCAATAGCAAACGAGACCGGGGGAAGATGTTCTCCTGCCTATAGCGCTATCTACTGGAATGTCCGCTTATTAAAAGTATCGAGGTAGGAAGAGAAAACTATTATCCGGTTCGGCTTTAGGGGTGTGCGACAGGTGCCACCAGGGCCGTCCGTACTTTAACTGCAGCGGAGCCCTGCGCAAATTTATCTGCGAGGCTCTTTAGTTTGGACTGTTCAAATAAATTAATTTTTTTAATGTCCCCCCCCCTTTTAAAAATTAAACTTTTTTAAATTGATCTCAATTTTATAGTGATGTAGTGGAGTGAAGAGTGCAGTTTTTTTTATGCAGAATCTTCGGTGAAAAGTTCCACGGTACAATTTATAAGTAAACATGAATACCTAGATAAATGAGTAAACACAAATTTAAAAAAAATTCTACTGGAGTTTAAATTTTTTTTTAAATAGTTGTATTGTTTTATAACCTAGGCACGGGGCCTCTCCAAAAGCGTGGGCTGGCGGATCGTGGGGTACAGCAAGTCGGCCGGGTTGCACCTAATTTTATTAGGGTATTTTAAAACTAAAATTATATATTTTACTAATTTTCTGAATGAAGATTAGAATTGGAAATGAAGATGAAATTTCTACGTAAAGTTAAAAAAAATCTCCGATAAATAGCAAACTTGTTGCCGTAATGTACAATTCAGGAGCGGAAAAAACTCCATTCAATCAAAACTGCAGCTTAAAAGCTAAGTAAGAAATCGGCTGCATCATTGCCATGACAACTATGACTTCCCATACATGCTAAAATGGAGGATGTGACGACACAAACGCAGCCCAAAAGGATTTTTTCAAATTTGCTCTACTTGGGATTTCGAAGAAATGATTGGTTCGTGCGTGAATTGGCGGGGCGGGGGCGGGCTGATGGGTCTTTTTTAAAAAAACTCAAGTATATTGAAATCATACTAGTATATTGTTGTACATCGTTGTTTAAGCCATGATACCACGTAATATAAAAATCACAACTTTCCAGAATACGAAAACAAGTCTATGTTTGTATAGTAGTAGCTGCAATTAGAACTGTATGTCGAAGAGAGAGATATATAAATTTAGAAATCTTTATGGCGCGTTCAGTAATGCTTTATTGGGCTACCAGACGTCCTGGTATCGCCGAGACAGTCTCGGATTTAAGTCCTTGTCCCAAGCAGGCTCAAGTCCGGCAACAGATACAATATGATTTGATTGATTATTTGAAGTAATACGTATGCTCATATTTTCATTCACTTTAAATGTTACCTTAACGGTCGGGCAGATATAGCGTTTGATCCGGAATGAATTGACACAAAGGATTTTGAAACGGTTTTAGCTCCTGCTTGGTGTACTGACCCACAGTAAAAAAAATATGCAAGTTTTTGACAACCGTAAGAAGGTTAAAACTGGGAGGTCCAAGGTTATTAAGTAGAAAATATACACAACATGTATAAATTTTGTTAAAACCCTAAATCTTGTCATTGCTTTGGGAATGATTTTTGTTAAATTTCGAAATTTCATTTTCTTAATACACCAGCAAATTTAAAGCAAATTGCAATGTTTTTAAAATTGAAATTTGCAAAATGTTTCAAGTTCTTAACTGCTTTTAAAGGGATGAAAAAAGAATTTCTAAATTAATGTTGCAAATAAGTTTTTTTTCCAGTCAGCACAACGTTATGGTATTTCAAAAAGTTCTTGTGCAAAAACTGTTCATTCAAACTTGTTCTAAATGAAAGGTGTTATTAAATATATGTTTTTAAGAGCATTCTTAACTATTTTGGATACATAACATTTTTCAAAAGGTGAAACTAGCTGACTGAATTAAATTTGAGGAAATTTATTTTCTGAAAACCACATTAAGCAACCAAGTATTTTTTAAAGATAAAGTATTTAACCAAAATTATATTATTTCCATGGCATTATTAAAAAGATACCATAAACTAGTTACACTTAGTTTCATGTCTTTAACCCGATTGTGCACAAAAATATGTGTTTTTACTATATAAGATTCGTAAAATAATAAATTTCAAACAAACAAAATTTCAGTAACCCGCCAACATGCGATTCTATTTTGCTTTTACGCTATATTCCTTGTGTTGTCGGATTTATGCACTAAACGCAACATTCATTGTAAAAAAATAACTCATAAAAACACAATGAAAGTTGATAGGATTGTGCACAAAAATGTGTTTACCATACGAGGTCATGATTCCGTAAAAAGAAAAAATCCTTAAAAATATCTGTTAACGGGTTTCAGAAACAAACGATTCAATTCTCATTATTCTATTCCACCGCTAGATTACGACAGTAAATCGCACGATCACTCTGTTTTTGACATCAATTCACAATCAAGGGTGTCTGTAAAACCGTTTCACTGCTATAGGGCCCTCGTAGCAGCAAAAACAACGCAATACTCGCTTTCGCGCACGTGTTGCATCTTTGACCGACTGAACAGCGCGCCAACCAAAACAGAAAAATAAAGCCGCCAGAAACTTTAAATTAAAACCGCCAAGGATAGAGGTTATCAATTCGACTGTTATGCACTTTTTTTTTATGTATGTTAGCGCGAGATTTCGGTTCTAAATCAAATATTTGAAGAGAAAAAAATTGTTGGATTGGGGATGTTTTCACTTGGAGCCATTTGAAAAAAATATCCGGTTATCCGGCATTTAACCATCCCGGAATTCTCAATTAACAGGACCGTTTTTAAAAAAGATATTGTCCGATTTCGAAAATTCTTTTTTTGTTGGATAGAGAAAAATCCACTTAGGAAAAATCTTCAAAAAAATAATCCGTTATCAGGCTGTTATATATCCGGAAATGTGTTGATTTAACGGAGTTTTTTTAAACAATTTATCCGATTTCAAATTTTTATCATTGTTTAACTGAAGTTGTACAGCAATGACATTTTGTTCACCCAGCATTTATTAGCATGGATAGGGACTGTTTTACGATATAAATTGTTGAAACAAAATGTAAGAACAAGTTGTTACTTGAATTTCTTGGTGAATAATACAAGGAGGCGAAGCCCCCTGCTAAAATAAAAACTAAAATGGGAAAAATAAAATATTTCTACAAAAAAAAAAAAAGGAAAACCGACTTTAAGAAAAACGAGCTAAAAAGTAAAAAATAATTTTTAATTTTACGAACGCATTGAAAAAATTTAATTATTTAATGTCAATTTTATACTTATTACAACTTTTTGAAGTTGGTGTCAATTTACAAAAATCATACCAAAATTTTAGCGCCGATGTCAAAAGTTGTAGTAAGTATAAAATAGACATTAAATAATTCAATTTTTTCAATGCGTTTGTAAACTTGAAAATTATTTTTTACTTTTCGGTTTTCCTTTTTTTAGAAAGATTATTTTATCTAAGTAGAAGTTTTTCTACATCAGCTCATTTCACTATGAACATGTAAAACAATATGCACCAATATTTACATTACTTCAAAGTTTAATATATCTATTCTGCAAAATAAAGATTTAAAAATATTTTCATTTATATTGTATTTTTTATTTTATTTGGTTGAACAAAAAACAAACGTACTTTGGTAAATATGTTATAATAGTTAATCAACATAAATGGAAAATATGTTCAAATAAAATAAGAATACAAATACAGTATATAAACAATTAAAGTAAATTTTTTTTTAATTAAAAATTTTCAATTTTAATATAACCTCAGTGCCAATCAATCCTAAGTCACACTTGGGCAACTGACTTTACAGGAGAAGGAAAAAAATTCTACTGTCAGTTAAAGCTTTGGACTTGCGCTTTTATTGCTCTCGCTAGACGTTTAAAAAAAATTGAGTGAATTTTTATGGTATGGATAGAAAACGAAATTTTAAGACATAATCTGCAATAAAACAGAAATCGCCAAATTTGGACTTAGGCTCACCTGGCCCTAATGTACAGATAAGACACAATAAAGACAAGAAAGTAAAATTGTTTGTACTTCAAGTAAAGTATTACGTGTCAAATGCTGACTTTTATCAAACTGTTTCACGACAATCTGGTAAAAAACTTACTAAGATAATCTGTTGAACTCAACTTGAAATGAAGTATTCCACATTTGAAAAATTGCGTTAAAAAACTGTCAAGGGATTATAAATTCGAACCTAGAGCATACTTTAAAAAAATAGACAAAACCAGTGGGTAGTTAATATTTAAATGATGAATTTAATCAAAATGATAAGTGGCTTTCCAAAACAAGAATTTTCATCAAAGCAGAAATTCAAAATTTTAATCCTCAGGAACATAAAATTGCCAAGCACAAGTTTTTTTTTGATTGATTTTACAACATTGCAAACTAAATAACTGTCACAGCGCTCAAATTGTCTTGCTTACTTCTGCAATCTAACAGGATTTATTAAACATCTTACTATTAATTTGCAATAACCACTGTACTCTAGAAAACGATATCAGCAATTTTTCAATTCTTAAAAAAAAATCTAAATAAAATATCACTTTTCGACAATGCATTGTGGGTAGAGCACACAGTTAGAGTTCAGTGGTTCAAATACCAAGAAAAGCTTCAAAATCAATATGCCCCCGATTAGAAGCTTGGTTTGGTTTTGGTTAATTAACGTCGCACTAGAGCTGCACAGTGGGCTATTGGCGACGGTTCGAGGTCAATCTCGAAGGAAAGACCCGGGAACACATACACACACACATTCATACATGCACCTCGTTATTTTAGAACCATGGTCAGATGACGAGGACAACCCGATTAGAAGCACAAAACCAGTCGGAATTTTTTTTTTTTTTTATGAACATCCATTCTATGCAGCTCACGTAGGCAATATGAAAATAATTTTTTAATTTGTTTTCTTTGTCATAGCGAGCTTCTTATTAGTATTAATACATCGAATAAGTATTATATATAAGATGGTTACCGGACAAA
The DNA here is from genome assembly GCA_963932185.1 of Troglohyphantes excavatus. Classification (NCBI taxonomy): domain Eukaryota; kingdom Metazoa; phylum Arthropoda; class Arachnida; order Araneae; family Linyphiidae; genus Troglohyphantes; species Troglohyphantes excavatus. The sequence goes on along the minus strand of OZ010666.1, from coordinate 69,806,511 downwards.
ACGGGTGAGTTTTGGATAGTTACCTGATATATTTCAATTCCCCCGTATGGACCCACGTTAACTCCGATCCTTGTCACCTCCACCAAGCAATCGCCAGTGTCATTTAGATCTTCCGTGATCCCTGTATCCTCACGTTGGTAGTGATGTGGAAGTTTGTTGGAGAGTGAGGTGCCTTCTCAGGTGCTTGATTGGTTAAATTAACACCTCCTTAGAGATGCATAATGGACTAATGGCAACGATTCAGAACCCTACCCCGAGGGAAATGTCTGGAAATACAGCCTCGAAGTTTTGAACTATGGTCAGATAACGAGGGCAATACCGAAGTACAGTCGTCGGCTGGCAACCAGAGGACTGTGAATTCGAATACGACTGATACAAGAGATTTAACAACAAAAATTAAAATGTAGTGAATTTGTGATCGGAGGGTTGCCAGATTCGCTGTCCGAACTTACTACAGTGGTTCAAAGATTCGATTCGAGGGTTGCCAGCTTCGCTACAAAAATACTAGAAAAGTCGTCCAGAACATCCGCAAAAATTAACGGCGTGTATACGGGTTTGGTTTTGGTTAATTAACGTCGCACTAGAGCTGCACACTGGGCTATTGGTGACGGTTCGGGGTCTATCTCGAAGGAAAGACCCGGGAACACATACACATTCATACATGCACCTCGTTATTTTAGAACCATGGTCAGATGACGAGGAAACACCAGAACTGGCACCCAACGCCTTCAAAAGACCTCGGGACTTTGAAACCCGATCAGATGTATCGTGCACCAGTCCCGTATACACGCCGTTAATTTTTGCGGATGTTCTAGACGACTTTTCTAGTATTTTGTAACGAAGCTGGTAATGGCCTCCGATCACAAGATCACTACTTTTTTTACTTTTCTTTGTCAAGTCCATTGCCTAGAATCGAACAAGGAATCCTCGGATTCCCAGCTGACGCCTTTAACCGCTCAGCCACGGAGGCCCCATAAGCGGTTAGACAATTTTTTGTAGATTTAAGTAGGGACAAATATCTTATTGAAAAAAAAATATTTTCCTTAGCATGGATCTACTATGCTCAACATTCTCCTAAATGACATATTAAATGATAACTTAACCGCGTAATATTTTAACTGAATTATATAAATATAATCTTACAAGAACACGTTACCACCTAAACTTTTTTGAATAAAATTTAAATTTACATAAGAGAACAATATTTCACACCCATAAGCTGAACACCCTTTATCCGCTGGGCAACGGAGGCCCTTGTCCGTGGTTGTCTTTCTTGGATGGGATTCTTGGCTTGTTGATGTAGCGACAGCGAAAATTTCGGTTGCAGTTAAAGAGGTTGAACCAATTACCGGTGAATCCTTTTATTTTTTTAAAGGATTTTTGGTTCAACCTAGATTCCACCTTAATATTGCAGACCTTTATTTTGTACCAAGATGTGATACATCGTGGAACTGAAATTTTCAACAGTGTTATAGGCCCAGTAGCGATATCAGTTGTGAGGTTAAATACACGAGTTTCCTACTAATCGCAATATTTATATTGATATTCTCGATTGTTATACATATTTTTTTTATTATTATTTTTAAAAACGTATTTTTTTATAAATATGAATTTACCTTTATGCAAAGTATGTGTTACATGTTATGCTCGTTATTCCCTTTTAGGATTTATTAATACGAGCAGGATATATTAATATTTGCATGAGCATATTGTTTTCAGGAAACAAATATGTTCAGTATAGAATTAAAAAAAAAAAAAAAACTTCCCTTTTTTTACCAGCAAATTTAAATGTACCACAAATATGTACAGCTTACGACACAATCTAATATGAAAATTGCAGTAATTAATATGGCATCAATAACAATTATTATATAATTTGCAGAATTTCACAAAAACAACAACAAAAAAAACATAATTTTTTTAATAAAAATTTATTTTAATCAATTTATAGTTCAAGTCCGTTCAGAATAAAAAGGAACCAAATTTCTCAAAGTGATCGATGATTACAAATAACCTAAAAAAAAGTAAAACCTAAAATATCCACTTACAGGAATTTCAACGAAACAAGTTCTATTTTCTTTTAATCAGTCTCTCAACCATTAAAACCCAAAACCCGCACTAAGGACTTTGAATACAGTAAAATAACAACACAATTACTTAACAATCAAAATATTTTTTTTAAAAAAAAGCATATGTAGCACACTGCAAAGGAAGACAATAAAATTTGATTGTTTAGTTACTAAGCAATGTAAATGCTTATGTACATTAATTTTTACAAATCAAACAGGAAACTATATTAATCCTTTTGATTATTAAACTTCACACACAAATATAAAGGGAAACTTGTTAACATTCATTATTTATAAGGATGCACTGATTAAAATGAGTGCATAGTATAGAATAAGAATTAAAATATTCTGTAACAAAAGAAAGCTTCTTGAACAAAAGAAAAAACTTTTAAATCAATTACATAACCAAGAAATATTTTACATAGTTGACATTTCATGGTCTTAAAAAAAGCATTTAGCAATAATTTAAAGAGAAAAAATTTAAGAACACGTTAAAACTTTATCGATTTAAGTGTCAACTGTCTTTCTTTACATCACAGAAAATAGCAGATGAAGTACTTTGAAAATATATAACAAATATACTGCTAAAATAGAGAACTTGCCACATAAATAAAAATTAAGACCAACACACAATGTCCTAATATACAAAGATCATATACATATATGTTCTTTTAAACAGATTGCAATTAATAGAAATCACAGCAATTATGAGAACACCAAAGCAACTCACTAAACTTCATTTTAGAAGTTTTTTCCTTCATGATATTACTCAACTCTTTTCAGTAAAAACATTGTTTTAAAACTAAATAGTTTTAAACTACTTTTTATAAGTATGTAAACTAAGAATAGTTTTGACTATTTAAGAAATATAGTTATAGGTTCCGCGATACCTGTATAACTGAAAGGCATTCAAGAACTATTTTTAAGATCAAGTATCGGTACCATCTATTTTAGATAAAAAGCTGAATGATTGTTATTTTAAATAATATAAACCTTCATTTCAAGCTAATTGTAAAAACGATACAGATGAATACTTCATAAAGCTTGAACTTTTAGAATGGGAACACAGATCTAACAAAACTTACTTTTTAAAGAAAAAGCAAGGGCAATTATTTACTAAAACTGCTTCAAGCAAAAAAAAACTGCTACAAATATATTGTATAATGACATACATTATGTTAAAATGTCAGCCATCAAAAGCATATATATACTTTAACATACTGTACCCAGTTTTTCTAGATATGCACCCATATTAGAATTAAGAAAAATACTCAATCAAAACTATTTTGAGGTAAGATTTAAAAGCTATTTCTTTAAAATCAATTAAAAAATTTAAATATTAAAATAAATTTACTAAAAAGTTTACTTAAAATAGCTCGAACATCCTTAAAAGGAGGTTTTAAAATGTTAAACTTACAAGTAATGGTTGATTTTATTAACTTTTTATACATATAAAACTATACAAAATATGCACTTTTTTGGTACCACATGCTTATGTATATGTTCTTGATTTCAGAATAAAATTCTCAATAGTGAGCAAAATATTTTTTGCTTCAAGTAGTTTACTTATATTTAGGATAGCATTAGTGTTGAGATACAAAAATTTGACTCGAGCAACTTAAAATTAAAACCATAAATTACAATACAACAGGAATAAGAATAATTCTGGGTTTTCCCCAGAATACCGAAACTTAATAGCTTCTTTTTAAAGCTTTAAAGTGGTTTTACCACCTAAATAAATTTTTGTTTTAAAGTTGCTGTTTCACCCCTGAACCCTTTATCTATTTCAAATTAGCTTAATATTATAATCCACATATGTTTGATACTTTTACCTGATATGCAAATTTATCGAATGCATATATTCAATGACTTATTATCTAGAATTCATAACCAACCAACTGGAATTCATAACTCAACAAAATATATTTTCTCCTCAAACTATTGTTTTTAAAACTGTTTATCGAATTATTATAATCAGAAGTTGAATATTGTAATTAAATAAAAAAGGAAGTTTAATAAATTGGGACCAATACAAGTGCATTTTAAGGCTTATTTATTCTTAAAAAATAGTTATTTAATATCAATATAAATATTTTAATTTGTTAAAAATGCTTTTTGATGCATGTCACATTTAAACAATATGCAAACAAAAAACAGAAAAAAGGATACATAACATTTAATGTAATTCTTGTACAATACGCGATTAAAACAATTTTTGAACATGAATGAAAAATAAATTTGCCAGAAAAATTATAAGAAATATTAAATTCAATGATTAACTTTGAGAAAACTTAAACAAGTTAAAAGTCAAAATTAAGCAAATGAATAGCAACCAATTTAGATGGTACTTTTCTAAAAATATTTTCTTATGTGCGTAATTGTCAATTTATAAATGTAAGAAAGCTAAAATATCGTATGAAAACAACCCCAAAAAGAAATTAAAACCCAGATATGCATATATATGCATAAGTTAAAGTAATTATTAAAAGTTGGCTACGAAATAAAGTACAGTTAAAAGCTATGAGAATGCTTTTAAAATATTTTTGCTATTAAAAATATTAAGTACATCATTGTAATTTGTATATTTTTGCTTCATTAGAAGATTACATACAACTACTTACAAATCCAACAATTGAAATTGGTCTTGCTGTAAAAAAAAAAAATCTGACCACTTTTATGAACGCATAATAAGGATTTTGACAATTTACGTACGATACAAAGGGAGTCGGAGTATGTGTCTTTAAAGTAACTGCAAGCTGCCAGTGGTTTCCAATAGTACAATCAGAATATTCTCCGATTCAAAAACAAAATTATGAAAATGGGTTGACACTGCTGTGTAACTATTTAAAAAAACTAAAGAACAATTCCTCATGGGAAAAGTTGTACAACAATGTAAAAATTAACATACTGGGTAATCAAAAACAAAGCAGTCCTAAAGACGCATTTCATTTGTACACAGGCGCTTTTACACAGAAAATAACAATGAACCACTGTTAATCCCCTTAAACTAACCACAAGAGCCGATGAAAAAATAAAACGATTTCTATCTCCTTTATTTGTGCAATTGCTCTCAATCCTCCATTAAAAACCTACTTCTTCTCTCAAAGACTATCTCTAGTTAAAAAATAACGCATCAACACCCCGATTGGGGCTACCACCCGTCCAAGCCATTGGAATTGTAAGAGCTGCCGTCAGAGTTGCTCCTGTGAAGTCTGTGATCAACATTAGAATTGGGGTACATTGAGGGGTGGTCATGCTGTCCAAGAGGCCTCCCCTGCCACTGGTTTCTGCCCGACTGGGGATTGAGGTTCCTGGGTGGTCCCATGTTCCGCGGTACAGCATTCCGCTGAGCCAGAGGCACTGGCTGAAGGTTCCTTCCAGGAATGGGATGTCTTTCGACATTGAACCCCTGTCTAGGCCACGGCTGCTTTGCAAGATTGTGAAAAGGAGGGAAGTTATGAGGAGGGAAGTTTTTCGGAGGCGAAGAACCAAAGTTCCTTGGAGGGCTTCCAAAATGCTTTGGAGGACTCTGTGCCATCATTTCGTTCTTTTTACCACCCGATCGGGGAAAGGGCGGAGCGTAGGGGTGCTTGATGCTAAACGGAGGCGGGTAGCTACCCGG